>VMDO01002715.1:0-160815 GCA_007922755.1 Pedetes capensis | reverse complement strand
AAAAAAAAAAAAAAAAAAAAAAAAAAAAAAAAAAAAAAAAAAAAAAAAAAAAAAAAAAAAAAAAAAAAAAAAAAAAAAAAAAAAAAAAAAAAAAAAAAAAAAAAAAAAAAAAAAAAAAAAAAAAAAAAAAAAAAAAAAAAAAAAAAAAAAAAAAAAAAAAAAAAAAAAAAGTATAGAAAGAGAATGGAGAATCTTGTAGGAAGTTTTGAGTTTCTAAAATGAAAAGAAACTGTGATATGATGCCAGAACCTTCTAAACCACCATACATTGAATAAAAGGTCAGCAAGCAGGAGATGTTTGGAAACATCTTTAGGCTTTAGGAAAGTCCTTTAGGCTTTAGGAAAGTACTAAGTCTAAGTCCAAAAAGTTCCTGAGGGCAGGAGCAAGGAATTGAGGCAAGGAAATCATGTCCACTCCCATGCTGTAGCCCAGGCCAAAGAGGAAATGGCCTTTCTAGTGGTGTTGAATCTGAGGGATTACTGAGGCTGGACTGAGTTTTAGGTAAATAACTGTATTATGTAAAGCTGAAAATGCACAACCTTTCTTCTAGAAATTGCCCAGGGGGAAAAAGCCAAGTAAATGTTGGTCTTAACCTTACTTAAAATTGTGAAAAATGGAAACAACTTAGATATATGGTAATTGGGGTTTATATCAATGAATTATTGAATATCCATAATGGACCATGGCTGAAGTTTAGCTCAGTTGGTAGAGTGCTGTTCTGTACTCTCTGAGGCCCTAGGTTCAATCCCCAACACTGCAAGAATGGGAGAAGGACATGGCAATCTATTCCCAAAACAATCCCAAAACAGTCAGCCATTGAAAAATCTATGAATAGCTGAGAAGCACTGACATAGTGCCACACATAGCACAGTGTCAGGGAGTGTTTCATTCTGTTGTGCATACAGTCACTATGAGTTGGACCCGACTTGACGACACCTAACAACAACAACAACAAATGGACCACAGTACAGAATGGGCCTTGATGATGATGATATTTAGAGTTAGAAAGCCGTTAATGATATATTGATATGTTAATGATATAATGATATTGTTAAGTGACTACAGTAGGTTACAAAATGTTTGGAACTTGAGTATGCTTACAATATGTATGTATCTATAGCTTAGAAAAGGTGTGGAAGGCCCAATATCAAAATATTGCCCATAACTATCTTTGACTAAAAGGCTTACAAGTGGCTTTTCCTTTTCTCATTTTTATATTTCCTAATTTTCTACAGCCTGCCGCCATACCACTGTGGCCTCTTTTCCTGTCAGATCTCAGAAGCTAAGCAGGGTCAGGCTGGTTAGTACTTGGATGGGAGACCATCTGGGAATATCAGGTGCTGTAGGGATGGGAGAAGGTCCAGGCAACCCACTCTGAAAAAACAGTAAGCCTTTGAAAACCCCATTAGTAGCAGAAAAGCACTAATACTGTTTCTCCTGTTGTACATAGGGTCGCTATGAGGTGGACACTGACTCAACAGCACCTAACAACAACAACAACAATTTTCTACAATGAACATGGAATATTTTAAAGTATTTTTAAACTACAAAGAAAGTGAAGACACAAAAATTTTTATGTGTGGTACTGGGGGCTGAACCCAGGGCCTCACACAAAGTTTTTTTGCAAGTGCTCTACCAGTGAGCTGCACTCCTAGCCCCTTTTTAAATTTTTTGTCTTGAGACAAGGTCTGTCTAAATTACGCAGGCTGCCTCTGGCCTAAAACCTGCAATCCTCTTGCCTCTGCCGCTTGAGTAGTTGGGATTATAGATGTGCACCCCTGTGCTCAGCTTAGAAACACATTTTTAAATACAAAGAATGATCAACACCAAATTTAGTACAGTGGGTTCATCATGGGGAGAAGAGAGGAATGAGGGAGGGGCTTCAGTCTCAGCATACATGTTCATTTCTTAAGTTGGGTAGTGGGTTCATAGGTATTTTAGTTATGTCCTTTTTCCCCTGTAGTGCTGGGGATTGAACACAGGGCTCCACATATACTAGGCAAGTGCTCTGCTGCTGACCTTCAGCCCCAGCCCAGACTCTGTGTCTTTTATATGTCTTAAATATTTCATAATGATTTTAAAAACTAAATGTGGAAAATGAGGCTTTATTAATGTCACTGCATTAAATTGTCAAAAGCTGAAGGCATCATAATTTATCTTTTTAAAGATTTCTTTAAAAATTGTTTATTCTTTTTGAATTCTAGTCAGTAGTTACTGATAGTCTACTTTCTCAGGTGCTAACCCACTCCCTGCTTATTGCCTGCTGTTTACATTCCTCACCTTGCAACCAACTGCCCTGGTCATTCCCACGCTTTTCTGTTTAGCTCCTGCTTTTCTGTACGGTCCTCTCCCAGCTGATCTTTCTTTAGGGTCCCTCTAAAGAAGCCCCTACTCCAATTCCCACTCATTATTTCCTTCACTAGACTCATCACCTTCTGGCATATTTATTCTTTGTTGTCTATCTAATAACATATAAGCATCATGAGGGCAGGGACTGGATCTGTCTTATTCATTAGCAAGCAAAGTTATGAAAGAAGGTTCAAATTTTCCAAGCACACAAATACAAGCCAAGGAAAAGAGTAAGGATCATATTAGTTTGGGGCATTTTCCCTTATTCACAGCATTCAGAGAAGAGTAGACTCTCATTCAGCTATTGAAGATCTAAATACCAGTGACTATTCTGCAGATGCTCCTTGCCTTGAGGAGCTTAAGTTCTATTGTATGTGTGTTAGGACATTGTAAGGTTTTAGGCTTTTGTCTTTTTTTTTTTTTTTTTTTTTTTTTTTTTTTTTTTTTTTTTTTTTTTTTTTTTTTTTTTTTTTTTTTTTTTTTTTTTTTTTTTTTTTTTTTTTTTTTTTTTTTTCAGTAATTGGGCCTTGAACCTGAGGCCTTGCATATACTTTGCAAGTGCTCTACCACTGGCCTGCACCCCTGGCCCACTTTTTATTTTTCATTTTTGAGTCGGAGTCTCAGTAAGTTATGAAAGCTGCCTCTGGCCTTAAACTTGTGATCCTCCTGCCTCCACCTCCCAAATCACTGGGATTACAGATGTGTGCCACCACACCCGACTAGGCTTTTGTTCTAGGATGGAGGAGCTGCTGTGTTGGGAACAGAATATATGGGGCCAGAGTACGAGAGGGACTTATTAACAGGGGTTTGCAGTGATTTGGGCAAAGATGATGTAGTCTTGAGCCAGGATGATTGTGGTGGAGGTGATAAGAAACTGATTCTGCATACAATTTAAGCAGCCAACAGGATTTGCCAAGGAACTGGATGTGGGGTGAGATAAAGAGAAGATGGATGAGTCAAAGTGTTTGAACTGAGCAACCAGAAGGATGGAGTTGCCATTTCTGAGCTGGGGAGGCCTGCAGGTGGGAGGGATATGCAGTGAGAGAGGAGGGGCAGCAGCATTTCAGTTTCAAACAAACGACGTTAGAGACATTTATTAAAAACCAAGTAAAGAAGCTGAGGAGACAGCTCAACATCAGGGGAGAAGCCCAGGCTAGAGACATGAGTTGGGAGTTGATCATATCTGGGTGGCATTTAGAGCATCTAGGCTGAATGGGATCACCTAAGTGCTGACAGGAAGAGAGAGTCCTCAGGTTTGAGTGGACAGTTGAATCCCAGATGAGCAGCTTCAGTGTCACCTGGGAACTTGTTAGAAATGCAGATTCTCAGGCCCCACCCCAGATGGCCATCAGCACTGGTTCATCAAACCCTCCAGGTGATTCTGCTCTTGAAGGAGTTTGAAAACCACTGACTCAGAGGTGGGGGACAAAAAGAAATGTGTAAGCAGATAGACGAGGGACCAAGGAGGAAAACCAGTGTGTCTCCATAAACAAGGGAGAAACCAGGTTCTCTCATCAGCTGTTGATAAGTGAGATAGGAATTGACAACTAGTTTGGTAAGAAAACAAAAAAGATTTTTGGAGATGGCTAGAAACAAGAAGAAAGGTATTACCTGGCATTCCAGACAGGTCAGCTTGGGGTGCTCTTTAAACACACTATCTTTGGGAGGAAACTTCCACCTCTTACCTCTCCTGGTGTAAGTGTGGGCTGCTGTTTAAGCTAGCAGGGCTGTGTCTCCACCATAGGCCCCTTTCCTGCCCAGCCCTAGCTGATTAGACCAAAATCTACAGACCAATTAGGAGTCAAGTGTGTCTATCTATGTAGACCCCTACATGTCTGTAGCTTGACATCCCATGGGGACTTGTGTGTTGCTATGATTCTGAAAGCTATGCCACCAGTAGTTCAGATAACAGCAGAGCCACCCATGGTGGACAGGTTTCAGCTGAACTTCCAGACTAAGACAGACTAGAGAGAAGGACCTAGCAGCCTGAAATGATTAGCTCTTGAAAACCCTATGAATAGCAGAGAAGCACTGTCAAATATTGTGCTGGAAAATGAGCCCCCCCACCCCAGCTGGAAGGCATTCAAGAAAAATCAGGGGAAGAGTTGCCTCCTCAAAGTAGAGTCAACCTTAATGATGGGAATGGAGTAAGGCCCCTGAAAACCTCCTTTTGCCGATGTGGCATGACTCAAAATGAGAAGAAACAGTGACCACAACATTGGGCTCAAACATAAAAAGATGATGTGCATCGCACAGTGTTGGGTTGTGTTTCTTTCTGTTGTACTTAAGGTCGTTATGAGTCAAACCCAACTTGAGGGCACCTAACAACAACAACAATCTGTGCAGAAGAAATACCAAAGGACAGTGACATATATAAAATAGAAATTTACATCTATTTGGAGCCCATGCTCTGTCCTAACAAACTGTTAGGGGCATGATTTCTGAAGGAGGGTCCAATTATTAACCCAGTTGACTCCATGCTGTCTCTCCCTGACATATCCTTTTCTGAGTTACTCATTCCCTCAGTTTATCTTGAATTCCAGGATCACAGGTCTAAAAGATAAACATCCTGCATCCTGTCCCCTGCAGGAATGGCAATCTTCTAGGCACAGATAAGACTATAGGTGACCAGCCCCAGGATAATAATCAGATTACTATCTGACCAAGATCACTAGCTATGCAGAACCTATATAACCTCAGGGCAACCACTGACATTGGAAGACAGCCCTTAGATCTGGCTTCCCAGTGAGGCCACACTGAAAAGAAACTTCCTTCTTCTGCTTTCTACTATTACTTTTCCATTTGGTTTCTGGGGTGAGTGGCTGTACTGCACTGTAGTTTGTTGAGACTCCCTGAAGTCAGACCCCCTCTAGCCTGACTCTGGTAACATTTCTCTCTTGTAGGTATACCATTCTCAGGTTGTTAACCTTGTCCACACGGTCCATGATGACTTCTTGTCTGTGTTCCTCCAGCATGGAGGAGGAAGCAAAAGGAAAGTTCTTCTTTCCTCTAAGAAGCACTTTTGCTCTCAGCCCACTAGCAAGAGACAAGAATAATAAGAAATGGAATCTTTATTCTGGGAAGACTGAGGCCTAGCTAAAATTTGGGGATTATATTGGAGAAGGGCTGGGATTTAGCTCAGTTGGTAGAGCACCGCTCTGCAGTTTCGGAGGTCCCAAGTTTAATTACCAGCACCACAAAAATGGGAGAAGGATGTGGCAATCCACTCCTGAGGCAATCCTGAAGCAATCAGCCACTGAAAATCCTATGAGGGTCACTATGAGTCAGACTTGACTTGATGGCACCTAACAACAACGATTGGAGAAAGGACAATTGGACATTATAAGCAAGAACATACACTTGGTGAAGATTCAGTGATCTGGCCAACTCCTAGAGTTTATGGGTGAGGGGACAGAGGGCCTTTCTCCTGACAGAGCTCCAAGGTCCTGAAGTAATATAGATCAGCAGCACCCACAGGTGGCACATTCCTGAGATTCCAGTCTCTCAAACTCACTCCCTCCTCCCTTCTTGCAAGGAAACTTTTCTTCCCAATATTAAGACAAAGACTTTGCCAGTTTTATATAAGCTCCAAACTCAGATAGCTTGTTTTCAGCAGTACTCGCCTTCTGACACTGCTGCCAGTGGCCCCTTTTCCCTTCCTTTCCCCTGTTGCAGGAAGAACACCACCAGAGAGAAAGAATCACCCAAACACCAGCATTAATTAGAAGAAGAGGTCATATTGCTGGGAGAGCAACAGTTACAATTTCTCATGTCAAAAGTCTGTGTTCCCTGAGTTATTCTCTCTTGTCCCTTATATAGGACTTACAGATGGGTAGACAAAGGGATTTGTGTGTTTCTCTCTGATAGGTTACTTTAAACAGTCCACAGGTGTTATCTAGCAATCCAAGCAGAATGCAGAAAGTCCTGTTATGCCCAGAGTTCTAGTTCCCCAAAGATCACCAGGGAGTCCAAAGTCGAATGTAAGAACAAATAGCCTTTATTAAAGCTTGAGCTTGAGGGTGTCACACTTCACTGATGCAGCGGTTTAGTGTTGGACCCCGATTTGCTGCTGGTGAGGGTTTTTATTGAGGGTTACAGGCAGGGGTAGTGGGTGTGTGTGTGCAGGTTTGGTCAGTCCTTTGATCTAAGATTTGAAGGTTGACTCAAGCATGTTATCTGTCTTATCAGGGAGTCTGGGAGTTCTCAGTGATTACTGCCTGCATCTGTATCCCTTTTTGATCTATGCCTGTATCTCTTGGAATGTAGCTCTGTGGTTTTTTCTAAGAATCAAAGTGACTCTGAGGTCAAACTTTAGAGAAGGTGTGGTGTTTGGTCAGCTTGGGTATCTCAGTCCTTGACCATAAATCTTTAAAAAGACAACTTTTAGATACCAGGGGCCATGTCCATATGGGGAAGACCTTATTGCAGCACCTCTGTTTCTAGAGAGAGGAGCTCCTGGCATTCCTTTGATAAGGAAGTACAATCCTATTCCTTGATTTAGGGGATTGGGGGAATGTAAACCCCAATCTTAAAGTAGCCACAGTTTAATTAAGCTTTTCTTTCCCATATTAAATCTTTTCCTCCTCATATTATACCCCACCCTTTCTTTCCCTGAATAAAAATGTTCCTCTACAGGTCACCAGGTTCCCTCATGTCTGTTTATCCTCACCTTCTCCCAGATTTTCCCTATCATTTTTGTGCCAAAACCTGGGAGTCAGTGAGTTTACCCTTACCTACTGAACCCCCCTCTTGGCCCTCCTCCCAGACTTTACCTATCAGTGGGGAGTCTGAAAGACTTTTTCCTATGGTCAGCAGAACCAGTTACTGGTTCTTGGGAACTGGCTGTTTCTGAGTTGAAGTAATGTCCAGGACCAAAATTCTACTTTTCCTTATTTAGAAGGGCAGCCTGGAACAAACATCCCTTGTTAAAGTAAACTGAGATACTCTCTGGTCCACCCATAATGGGCTTGCTATCCAGGGAAGTTTAAAGTAAATGTTCTGACTCCATTCACTTTTAGTTGATTTTTAATAGCCATTCATTCATTTTGGATCTGAAACTGAAGAAAGTTAGAACAAGTGTATGAAAGTCAAGATATGACCTTGAGTATATCCCTCCTGAGTTCAGAGATCACCTAAAGAAAAGATTTGATGTGTTAGACACTAATGATTGAAAAGCAGACAATTTGTGGTATGACATCAAAGACATCATTCATGAGGAAAGCAAATGGTCAAAATTTTCTGGAAATAGAAACCAAAGGAGAATAAAACACTTTGTTTTTCTCAAGCTTAAAGAATTGAAGAAAAATTCAAGCCTTGAGCGGCAATAGCGATGGACTCTATAGGAAAAATATTAAGCAATGCAAGAAACATCAAAAGAAGAGAGAAAGAATACACAGTCATTATACCAAAAAGAATTGGTGGACAACCAACTATTTGAAGAGGTTACATATGATCAGGAACAAATGGTACTGAAGGATGAAGTGGAAGCTGCCTTGAAGGAATTGGCAAAACACAAGGCTCCAGGAATTGATGGAATACCAACTGAGATGTTTCAACAAACAGATGTAGCACTGGAGGTACTTGTTTATGCCAAGAGATTTGGAAAACACCTACCTGGCCAACTAACTGGAAGAGATCCATATTTGTGCCTATTCCCCAGAAAGGGGATCTAACTGAATGAGGAAATTATCAATTGATATCATTGATATCTCACACAAGTAAAATTTTGCTAAAGATCATTCAGAAGCAACTGCAGCAGTATATTAACAGGGAACTGCCAGAAAATCAAGCCAGATTCAGAAGAGAGCAGGGAACCAGAGACATCATTACTGATGTCAGATGGATATTAGCCAAAAGCAGAGACTACCAGAAAGATCCTTGTCTGTGCAAAACCATTTGACTGTGTGGATCACAACAAATTATGGCTAATATTGTAAAGAATAGGAATATGAGAGCACTTAATTGTACTCATGAGGAATCTGCATATCGATCAGAAGGCAGTTGTTGGAACAGAACAAAGAAACACTATCTGGTTTAAAGCCAGGAAAGGTGTGTGTCAGGGCTGTATCCTTTCACCATACCTCTTCCATCTCTATATCGAGCAAATAACCTGAGAAGTTGGACTTTATGAAGAAGAATTGGAGGAAGACTCATTCACAACCTGCATTATGCAGATGACATAACTTTGCTTGCTAAAACTGAAGAGGATTTGAAACATTTACTGGTGAAGGTCAAAGAACACAGCATTCAGTATGGATTGTGCCTGAACATCAAGAAAACAAGAATCCTTACTACTGGGTCATTAAACAATTTCCTGATAAATGGAGAAAAGATAGAGGCTGTCCAAAATATTGCTTCACTTGGTTCTATAATCAACACCTATTGAAACAGCAGTCAAGAAATCAAAAGACACATTGCACTGGGAAAAGCTGTTGCAAAAGACCTCTTTAAAGTGCTGAAAAGTAAGGATATCACATTGAAGATGAAGGTGTGTCTGACTTATGCCGTGGTATTTTCAGTTGCATCATATGCTTGTGAAAGCTGGACATTGAATAAGGGAGACAGGAGAAGAATTGATGCTTTTGAATTATGGCTCTGGAGACAAATATTGAATATACCATGGACTGCCAAAAGAACCAATAGATCTATCCTAGAGGAAGTGCAACCAGAGTGTTCCTTGGAAGCAAGGTTGGCTAGACTGCATCTTGCATATTTTGGACATGTAATCAGGAAAGACCAATCCCTGGAGATGGACATCATATTTGGGGAAGAAAACAAAAAGGAAAACCTTCAACTAAATGAAAAAAAGGACAACCTTCAGCTAAATGAATTGACATAGCGATGTCAACAATGGGCTTAAACAACAACAACAAAAAAAGATTGTGTGCCTGGCACAGAGTTGAGGTGTAGTCACTATGAGTAGGACCTGACTGGACAGCACCTAACAACAACAGCCACCTTCATTTTGGAGAAATGCAGATCAGCTTAAATTTTTAAAGACCTTTGTGTCCCCCTATCTGATCTACCTCCTTACAATTGCATATGCCAGGTATGATAAAAAAATATGATGAAAGTTTAAATTTACAAAAATATTATTACAGTAAATGATACATTGCGATTAGTTCCCCCTCAGAATACTGCCTCTGGCTTCAAACACACTTACCCCATTGTTCTTGCCACTTTCTGAAACAGTTCTGAAAATCCTCTTTCATGAGTGTCTTTAGTTGCACTGCCGTGGATGCCTCAGTGTCCTGATCCCATTCAAAATGGTTATCTTTCATGGTCATTTTGACTTTGGGGAAAAGCCAGCAGTCTCACAGTGCCACATCTGATGAATAAGGTGGATGAGAACAAACTGTAATGTTTTTATTTGACTGACATTGTCCTAGCAGAAGTAACATGTGACATGAAGCATTGCATGGTGGAGAATGAAACTAAAGACACAAAAGAGGACTTCCAGAACTGCTTCAGAAAGTGGCAAGAATGATGGGATCAGTGTGTTTGAAGTCAGGGGTACTATGAAAGGGATTAATGGCAATGTTTCTTCTACCGTAATTTCTTTATTCAAACACTCATTGTACTTTTTATTCGTGTACTTTTTGTTTCCACCTCATATAAAACTTGCACTTGCAAGCCCTAGATTAGATGGTCATTGTTCACAACAGTATGCAATTCTTTGGTTTGTTTTGTTGTTAGGTGCCCTTGAGTTGGGTCTGACTCATAGTGACCCAATGTACAACTGAATGAAACACTACCTGACAGTCTGCCATGCACACAATCTTTTTGTTTGAACCCACTATTGCAGCCATTGTTTCTTCTCACTTTGAGTTTTGCCACTTTAGCAACTAGGATTCGCAGGGGGTCCACTCCATTCCCATCATTAAGGTCAACTCTGAGGAGGCAACTCTTTCCCTGATTTTTCTTAAATGCCTTCCAGCTTGGGGGACTCATTTTCTGGCACTATATTTGAAAGTGCTTATCTGCTATTCATAGGGTTTTCAATGGCTAATTATTTCGGGGTGGACTGCCAGGTCCTTCTCACTAGCCTGTCTTAGTCTGGAAGCTCAGCTGAAACCTGTCCACCATGGGTGGTCCTGCTGGTATCTGAACTACGGGTGGCATAGTTTTCAGCATCTCAGCAACGTGCATGCCCCCACAGCAGGACAAGCTGACAGACACATGGGGGTTGGTTTGCTGGCTTTCCAAATAAATCTTTTTCCTTGCCACAACTTGTCTTCTAGTAACTGGCTTTTTCAAGTGGACACCAACCAAAGTGAGTTCACGGTTACAGGCTTAACAACGTGGAGACAGTAGAAACAACAAAGGTGAGGGAAGCATCTGGGCACCTCCCCAAGGAGCGCAAGGTAGAAAGCCCGCGTGAGTGACTGGCGCCCATGGTTAGGAGGAGCAAGTGTGTTAGGGCAGGCCATGTTTGGCAGGCCAGGCCCAAGATCGGCCTTGGAGAGCCAGATTTAGACCCTTCAAGAGGTTGCCAGACACCCAGCGCTCCCGCACGTTAAGTAGAAACCCTGGCCCCACTGGAATCCCTGCGCCGCGGGGTCGTCTGGGAAGCGGCATCCGGGACTAGAGCCTCACCCTGCAGAGGGTTCTGGGAGTTGTAGTTCAGTCTCGAAGTGGGCCAGCGCGACTCGGGCCCCCCAGGGCTCGTAGCTGCCACGGTCGCCTGGCCCTAGCTTCCTCCGTGTGGGGCGTGAGGTCCAGGCCCCGGGTGGAGGAGGGCTGACCACAGGTCCTTCAGAGTGTGAGCGGCCGAAAGGAGGGCTACGGGGGTGCCCCAGGCGGGAGGTGCCGGGCCGCCCAGCGGGGGTCGCGCGTGTTCTCGGCCTCTGGGTGGACTGGAGCCGCGGACCCCTGGCTCTTCCCAAGTGGCTGTCGTCCCCAGCACGGGCAGGAGGAAGGAATGGCCATGGAGCCTGGGAACAGAGGTGAGACTCTGGGATTGATATGGAGTACAAGGAGAAAGGCTGCCCTCTGGCTGGGGCAGGCGGAGAAAGGAGAAGCATCACGTCCTCTCTGAGAGCTAGGTCCTCCTAGTTGGTCTCTCGTTGGGATTTTGACCAGAGCCCGCTTTGCTCTGCTTGTCAGTAGAATGACGGATGTTTCAGCTGCTGCCCACAAACCAACAGATCTGGCAGTTTGGCTTTTGATAATGATTTCCTTTTGTCTTCACAGGAACCCTATAAGGTAGTAAGAAGGAGACTGTTTAACCCATTTGGCAGATAGGTAAAGCGAGGATTTGAGAAGTCATGGGATTTGTTTAGAATCCTGTTGTTGTTTAGTTGTTTATTTTTGTTTTGTTTTTGTTTTTGTTTTGGATGTTTCCCTGAGACAGGAGGTATTGTATTTGAAAAGCCAGTGCTCAGAACAAATATAATAGTCTGCATTCATCCTTTGAGCCTGGAATACAACACAGATGAATTATTACTTGAGGTATGGGTGGACACACAGAAGCTTTGAGTATTATTTCGACTACTTGGCAGATTAGAGATAGAAATATGTATTTAGTTTATGTGTCCAAGTTCTCATAGGAGAAGTCTACTGGAGTTTAAGGGCAGATAAGAGGAACCTGAAGAAGCAAAGGTTTTGTGTCAGTGATGAGAGATTGTTCCTCTGTTTCTCTTAGGGTAAGTAGCTAGTGAAAGGCAGTTTGTTGTCATAGCTTCTGTCTCTTCTAGGACCATTTTCTGAGGACTCGGACCTTCCTGATGCTGGAAACTCAAAAGAAAATGGCATAACTGATGTCTTGCTGATCCCTCGCTCCCAGGTAAGTTCAGATTTCTTTTTTCAGTGTAGATCTGTTGACTTCATTGTTAAGAAATTGCTGTTTCCCGATTCCTGGGCCACCAGATAAACTGATAAGTGTTGAACCTCACAAGAAATGCTCCTCACTTGGACAGAACTTTCCTTTCCAGCGTCACTTCTCTATCCACTAAGTGCTTACTGCACACTTTGTAGCCACTCCATATTGTAATTGACCTTGTGAGATGCAAATTAATAACAGCTACTTGCCCTGCGTCTGGGAGTTTCCTGAAACAGTTAGGTATAGATAGACAGATAGATAGATAGATGGATAGATAGATAGATACATACATACATAAAATAGTTAAGCAACATAAAGAAATAGACATTTTTTTAAAAAATGCAGTAATGACTAATACAAACAAGTCATAAATGGACCTTTATGGTTTTCCATCAACTAGAGCAGGCATGTCCATCCTGCTGCTCGCAGGTTGCATGTAGCCTGGACAGCTAGTAATGTAGCGCCACAAAGTCTTTTTTTTTTTTTTTTCTGGTTGTTGGGGTTGAACTCAGGGCCTTGAGCTTGCATGCTTTGCAAGTGCTGGGCCACTGAGCTGCACACCCAGCCCATTTTTTTTTTTTTTTTTTTTTACTTTTTAAGATAGGATCTTGCTAAATTATGCAGACTCCCTCTGGTCTCAAACTTGTGATCCTCCTGCCTCTGCCTCCCAAGTCGCCGGATTACAGACGTGCACCACTGTGCCTGGCTCCATAAAGTCTTTTTAACATATTATATTTTTCAGTATTTATTTTCTTAGTGGTCCCCCTTATTATGTGCATATACTAACTATATTATATAATTTATGTGCAGCCCAAGACAGTTATTCCTTTTTTCACATCAGTATTCATCAATTTTATTACACATTAAAGAAAAAATAAGGCCCTCCCTGCACCAAGCTCAGTTTCCAAATAAAAACAGTAGGTGCACATTGAAAAAATAATCATCTCCCAATGTTTTTTCAGCAGTTCAGGTGTAATTCTTTAAAACTCTCCCCCTTTTTAATGCACGATTTTCTTAAATAATTGTACCTCATAATCTGCAATCAAATTAAAATTGAATTAGATCAAATGGCTATACTAGGTACATTCAGGTTTTTTGTGGAATACTTATAAGTTCTCCTTCTGGGGATATTCAGAGTTTTAGAGTTTTATGATTTATGCTTTTATAAATGTTCTCAGTCATAACCACATATGTTTTTGCTGTGTAATCCAAAAAATATAAGGCATCTTTGATGACTGTGGGATTAAAGCTCTCATTCATAAAAGTCACTTTGCAGTGTTGAAAAGTTCCAGCAATCTCAAAGGTATCCTGGATTCTCAGAAACTGAGACCTAGTTAAGCAGGTAATCAGCAATGTGCTGAAAGAGTTTCTTACCATGAAATTCATGGTTTTCTTTTATCTTGAGCAAGGCCATGCCATTTCGACCTTCATGACCTGGCACAGGCACTCCATAAACATTCACTTCCTGGACAGAACCAACTAGTCCCACTATGTCAGTGACTTCAGTGGTGGCCACATTTTCCCTTTTCTACCAGAATATCTCCAACTCTATCATGGAAATTTTCATGATCAAACATTAAGAGATCTCCACTGTTGAAATAGAGGTCTCCTTTCTTGAAGACATCTCAGTTTTTTCTTCTCTGAGTCTTTCCTTCAGCAAAACCATTAAATGGTGTAAGTTGTGTGATTTTGCAAACCAGGAGTCTGACTCACCTTTGGGAACTTTGATGCAATATCCACTTCCATCACAGACAGGTTCATCTTTCTCCACATCATATTTAACCAGCTCATAAGTTACAACTTTTCTTTGTAGGTGGTTTGCTCTTCCAATAGTACTGATTCTTCTTGGATGATTCATAAATCCAGCATTGCTTTCAGTGGAAGCATAGAACTCATAAATGTGAATGCCCCCAAATCTTTTGATAAACTCTCCATATATCTCCTTGTAAGCCATTTCCCAGTGCAATTCTCATTTTCTTAATCACGATCATTTGGCTTCTGGGGTGAGTTGCATAAATACAAAAGCAGTTCACCAATATACTGAATGACAGTGACATTATATTTTCTTTAGTCATCCCAAAAGTATCTTGATGAAAATTTGGTCCACAAAACAATAGTAGCACCAGTCACGATACATCCATACAAGCTAGTCATACAAGGGCAGAGTGATATCGATGACATCATCTCTCCTAACTCCACTTGCAACAGCAAGGCCAGTTCCATACCATAGGTGATGATTGATGGTTGCAGCTTTTGGGAGACCTCTGGTTCCAGAAGTATAGATGTATATGGCAGGAGTAGAAAAAGTGACTTCAGACCTTCATGACTCTGGAATAATAGGTTCAGTTGACACTTCATCTACTTTGTCCAGTGAAGAGTCAACCCCACCTGTATTAGAAGTTCTAGTTACATAGTAGACACACCATCTTTTTTCAGGCTTGGCAGCACTTCTTCAACAGCTTCTTGTAGTTTTTTAGGGGGCCAGCAGTTCCTTTGCCCCACAGCACTGGAAGCAGTGCAGCAAAGACTTTGAGTGGATGTTGTGGTTGAGGCATGCCATGGGACAGCCCACCTTGGCCACCCCCAGCCAAAGCCACACATAGGCCAGCTCATTGCCCATAAAGAGCAGCATGCAGTCTTCCTGTCACAGGCCAAGGTGGTAGCCAAGGTGGTCTTGCAGAGCTCATGCTAGCTACCAGTGCCTAGGTGAATGTCTCATCACCGAAGATCAGAATGGATTTGTGCAGGGTCTGGTGCACTTTCTCTAGGAAGACCCGAAGGATGGTGTACACAGACTGCCTCTGCCCATACCTGCGCACCCACTGGGCCAGGCTGACTACCCGCAGGAAGTAGTGCATATCCTGGAAGGAGTAGGGGCAGCAGAAGTTCACTAGCAACAGCAGGAGAAGCAGCTATGCCAGGAGGGTGTAGATGGCAGGCAGCATGACAGTGGTAGGGACCCCCTTTCCCCACAAGGGCATAAGGTGCACTCTGAGCCTGCAGCATGGCACGGGGTGGGCTCGGGTTGGGTAACTGGCAGGCTGCAACAATTAGTCTTTACTTGATGCAGCCTAGGGAAGCCAAAAGGTTGGACACCCCTAATATAGAGTATTTGAAAAAGATATGGAATAAAAGCTGCACTTTGAAAAACAAGGGAGAATGAGTACTTGGAAAGTAGAATTTGGGAATATTCCAAGAGAGAACAGCTTTGGGAAAAAAATTAAAAATTGAAAAATAAATTTTTAAAGTGTCTCTAGGTAATGAGAGAGTTCAAGAGGTGTGTGTCAATGTGGGTGAGCTAGAGTGTGGTAAAGGACTTGGATGTGTTGTAGCCAGACCACAAGAAAATCTATAATGGGTCTTATTCCAAAGGTACATAGGCCCCATGAAGGTTTTAGAGAGCCATGTTTCCATGTTTAGATGAAACGTGCCATAACTGAGTGGAGAGAGTAGATTAATAATGATGACTCTGTAGGATCTGACTAGGTGTTAGGAGATTGGCAGACCTTTTTTTATAGGTGGTGGCACTGCTTGTCTGTGTCAGACCAGGTCAAATAAATCAAACCAGGTATATAGTTGCTGATAATCTTTGTGGAAAAGTGGGAGAAAACACCAATTCAGATTCAGTATTCCTTATCTGAAATGCATGGAACCAGAAGTGTTTCTGATTTGGGACTTTTTGGGAATTTGGAATACTTGCATATCCATAATGAGATATCTTGGGGATGGAAACCAAGTCTTAACAGGAAATTCATTTTTGTTTCATGTGCATCTTATACACATAGACAGAAGTTAATTTACGCAATATTTTAAGTAATTTGTGTATAAAACAAAGTTTCTTTCTTTCTTTTTTTTTTTTTTTTTGCTGTACTGGGGGTTGAACCCATGGCCTCGCGCTTGCATACTTTGCAAGTGCTGGACCACTGAGCTGTACCCTCAGCCCATTTTTTTTTTTTTTTTTTTTTTTTTTTTTTTTTTTTTTTTTTTTTTTTTTTTTTTTTTTTTTTTTTTTTACTTTTTGAGAGAGGGTCTCCCTAAGTTTCGCAGACTGCCTCTGGTCTCAAACTTGCAATCCTCCTGCCTCCCCCTCCCGAGCCACTGGGATTATAGGCATGCGCCACCACACCCAGCTTAAAACAAAGTTTCTTGATGTGGAATTTTCCATGTGTGGTCTCATCAATGCTCAGAAAGTTTTCAATTTTGGAGCATTTTGGATTTTTAGATTCAGGATGTTCAACCTGTATTGGTCTTGACCTATAAATTTGTAGATCTCTTTCAGAGGGAAAAAGGGAGAAAAAGTCAATAGCATCTGCTGGATTATGTGTCATTGGTCTGCGTGAGCCCTCCAGCCATTTAGGTGGTACATGCACCACCTAAATGGGTTTGATTGCTGAAGTTTTCTCGAACTAAAGTGTGAAAAGAACTACCAGTAAGTTGGTTAGTGCTAGCATTATTTATAAAGAAAGAATATACTCATTATATTGCTTGTGTTGACTAATCTTGAGGCATGTGCCCTTAAGGGATCTTAAATTTCAATAAAAAGTGTAGTGATTTCATACTTCAAGGGTTGAGGACTAATTTTGAGCAGATTTTCAAAGTAGGTTGTTCTTTAAACTTTACTCATTTTATACATTGCATTAGCAGTTGTTTTGAAGGACTGTATCATATGCATTAGAATGTTGAATATAAACCCAATTAACCATTATACTTAAGTAACAGTCATGGGCCACATGATTTAGGCAACAACAGACCACATCAAACAAGGGTTGTCCCATAAGATTATATCACCTAGTAATGTCATAACCATCTTAGTGGTGTAAGTACACACTGGGATTGTCACTGAAGGATGGAATTGCCTAATGATACATTTCTTAGACTGTATCCCTGTCAGTAAATGACACATGAATATACATTTGGGCTTGTGGCAAAAGTGGTGGTTCAAGGTGGAGTAAGACTGATTGATTTGCTAGCATCCCAGGGACTGGTGTGTCTCAGTTAAATTGTAGTATAGAAATTATTTTAATAGAATTAGAAAAATTATTAGACATCTGTCTTATCAGCAGTTTCAAAGGACCGTTTTGCCTCTCTGTTTCTCCCCTCCCACATTTTTTTGGCAGACAGACTAAGCTTTGTGCCTGTTATCTAGATCAAGGTGAGGATGGAGTAAACCCTCTTGCAGTGTTTTCAGTGTTTGATATGCTTTCTTTTCCCTTCCCCACCATTGTGCCTATGCACACTTCTGTAGAACACCCTATTTGGATTTGTTTCTACTAATACACATTTGTTCCTTCTTTCATTCAACTATTCAACAAATATTTAATAAGCTCCTGCTCTGTGTCAGGTGCTAGGGCTGCTTTGGTTAGCAAAAACAGAACTATACTCTGCTTTCTAGGAGTTAGGGTCTAATAGGACAAAGAGATGTTAATCTCAAAGTTGTCTCAGTATGTCTGACTCAAGGGACGGGAAGGAGCATCGTGCTAAAAAGTGAGAGTCAAAGAAGGTTTCCCCAAGGAGGAAAACCTAAGCAGAGGTCTGAAATGTGAGTAGGACTCAAGTAGCTGAAAAGGATGGAGCTAGGGGAGAACATTCAGGAACAGGAAGCAGCATGTATAAAAGTACAAAGAGAATGTGGCACAGCTGATAGTTAGCTATTACCTGAGGAATGTGGGAGGATTAGTGTATAAAAAGTAGACTAGAGGGAGACCAGGCCTACCAGGGCCATTGTGGGAAATGGCTGGAGCCCTTTGAGAATTTGCAAAACAATTTGGGCTTAAATAAATCCATATTCTGTGGCACATGGATCAAGCATCTTAGTTTTTGGCATATATTGGACTGATTTTATTCTGAAGGAAAACTAAAGAGAAAAGTACTTATTTCATGAACTCCTTGTGTTTTAAAAACCATAGCATAAAGAAAATATTTAATTCAAAAGTATTTTTCTCCCTTTTCTCATGTATAAATAGTAAGGCATTCTATGGTTCTATAATTTAATTGATTGATACATAAACTAAGAACGTTGTACCATTGGGTTTTATATTGAAGGTGCTTTGCTTTCTACCTGCAAGCCAGTAACATGTAATTCTGATCCACAGAGACCAAGAGTGAGTTTGTGAACTACAAATATGATAGAGGATATTAGTGTTGAAGGGAATGTCAGAGTCATTTTGTTCCTACTCTTCCTATTGTCCTCTTATGCTGTCAATTTTTGTCCTTTCTGAAGACCTTTGGAAGGAGGGCTGTTGGTAAACATTGATGTGTTCGTTTTTTCAGGAATTGCTGGTCAGGGATATGGCTGAGGGTCTCATCCAGTGGGGGCAGCTGAACCCTCCTCAGGGAGATATGCCTGAGAAGCACAGGAATCTGGTCTTGTTGGGTAAGGATGGTGCCCCTGTCCCTATGAATCTACCCAGTGTGATGCCTTTGCTTCCTCAGTTCCCAGGAGCTCTGGGGTCTTTATTTTCAAAACTGCTTAATTTCTGTAAGGTCTGAGACAAGCAGTTTCTGCTTTTTGTTTCTGGATATGGTTTTAACAATCCTGCAGTTGGAAATGAGCACATTTATCACATGGGCCTGTAGCATCCTTCTTCTCTGCTCCTTAACCAAGGATGTCAAGACAAAGTTCTAGTAAAAACAGCTGTTAAGAAAATTGGTCCCTATTCTTTTAATAGGGAGAAGTAAAAATAAGTGATTTAATTGTTTGGAACTCAGATAAACCCCCTATTAATCTTCTTAGCTTTTGCTGAGTACTATTGAGGAAGAAATCCAGAACTGCCCCCCTCCCATGCTGTCTTTGCTTAAGATCAAGGACCCAGCGCTAGGCTTTTTACCAGACTCCTTTTTCTTTCTCCATGAACAGGGCTTCCAATTTCCAAGCCTGATGTGATGTCTCAGTTGGAGCGTGGGGAGGAGCTTGAAATAGAGGTTTCAAAAGAAACCAGTCCAGGTGAGTGATTATTGGGAACAGTGAAAATAAAACCCAGATTGTCATGGAAAGACCCATGGATATATCAAATTAGAGTCCTGTTCTGTCCAATGCCACTCTCCAGCTTGTGGATGATGATCTGTTTATAAAGTCAGATTTTGATTATTTTTCCCTAGTAATCTTATTAGTAATTTTTTAATGCACAACTTCATCAGTCTCATTATGACATTTCCACACATGCATTTCATTGTACATTACTCACGTTCACCTCCCCCCATTACTCTCTCATGTCCCACTGTCCCATCCCCTCCCTCCTGACCAGTTGTCCCCCTTCTGCTTGAATGTCTTGTTTGTGTATATGTCTGTCTATCTATCTGCAACCCCGTTTTACCTTAAAGGAAAAATGTGGGATATTTCCTTTTCTTTCTCCCATTACCACTTCTTCCTGCTCCCTCACCCTTTGTTTTAGTCTGTTATCTTTCCCTACCTAGGTCTCTTCTACTGTCATGACCTGTATGTTTTAATAATGAATGTAAATTGAAGTCTAACATCCACATATGAGAGAAAACATGTGACATTTATCTTTCTGGGTCTGGCTTGTTTCACTTAAAATGGTGATGTCTAGTTCCATCCATTTTCCAGCAAAACAATATTTTATCCTTCTTTATGGCTAAATAAAACTCCATGGTGTATATGTATCACAATTTCTTTATCCATTCATCTGTTGATGGACACCTAGGTTGATTCCATATCTAGACTAACACTGCAGTAAACATACATGAGCAGGTATCTCTGTGTTATATTGACTTATATTCCGTTGGATATATACCCAGGAGTGATATAGCCAGGTCACATAGTAGTTCTATTTTTGGTTTTTTAAGGAACCTCTATACTGATTTCCATAGTGGGTTGCACCAATTTTCATTCCCACCAGCAGTATACTAGGATTCTCTTCTCCCCACATCCTTGCTAGCATTTGTTGTTGTTTGTTTTGTTGATGGTATCCTTTCTGACTGGGGTGAGATGATATCTCAATGTAGTTTTTGATTTGTATTTCCCTAATGGCGAACACTTCTTCATATAATTATCAACCATTTGTATTTCTTCTTTTGAGAACTTTCTGTTCAGTTCTTTTGTCTATTTTTTTGATTGGATACTTTGCATTTTTTGGCATTTAATTTTTTGACCTCTTTATATATTCTAGATATTAATCCCCATCTAAAGTGTAGCTGGCAAAGATTTTCTCCCATTCTTTAGGTTGTCTCTTCACTTACAGTTGTGTCCTTGACTGTGCAAAGGCTTTTTGGATTCATGCAATCCCATTTGTCAGTTCTTGCTATCGTTTCCTGAGCTTTTGGAATCCTATTCAGAAAGTCCTTGGTTATGACTATGTCTTAAAGTATTTTCTGTATGTTTTCCTCTAGCAGTTTCAAAGTTTCAGGTCTCACATTAAGATCTTTGATCCATTTTGAACTGATTTTTGTACAAAGTCAAAGAGTGGGATCTAATTTCAGTCTTCTACATGAGGATATCCAGTTCTCCCAGCAGCATTTGTTGAAGAGGATATCTTTTCTCCAACTTATATTTTTGGCATCTTTGTCAAGTATCAGGTGACTATGTCTGCCTGGGTTTATTTCTGGATCCTCTATTCTGTTCCATTGGTCTACATGTCTGTTTTTGTGCCAGTACCATGCAGTTTTTGTTACCATGACTTTGCAGTATAATTTGAAAACAGGAATTGTGATAACTCCTGCATTATTGTTTCTGCTCAGGATCACTTTAGCAGTTTGAGGTCTTTGTGCTTCCATATGAATTTTAGGATTGTTTTCTCTATTTCTGTAGAGAATGTCATTGGGATTTTTATAGAGATTGCATTAAATCTGTATATTGCTTTTGTTAACATAGCCTTTTTCACAATATTAAGTCTTCTAATCCATGAACATGGGAAACCTTTCCACCTTTTGGTGTCATCTTCAATTTCTTTCTTTGGTGTTTTAAAGTTTTCATTGTAGTGTTCTTTCACCTCCTTAGTTAGGTTTATTCCCAGTTATTTTATTTGATTTGAAGCTATTGTGAATGGGATTGTTTTCCTGATTTCTTTCTCTGCCTGGTCATGATTGATATATTGAAAAACTGTTGTTGATGTTGTATCCTGCTACTTTGCTGAAAGTGTTTTTAGCTCTAAGAGTTTTCTGGTGGAGTCTTTAGGATCTTTTAAGTATAGAATCATATTGCCTGAAAATAGGGGTAATTTGACTTCTTCCTTTCCTATTTCTATCTCTTTTATTTCTTGTCTTATTACTGGGGCTAATAGTTCAGTTACTACCTTGAATAGCCATGGAGACAGTGGACACCCTTGTCTTAGTCCCGATTTTAGGGGAAATGCTTTCAGGTTTTTCTCATTTAATATGATGTTGGCTGCAGGTTTTTCATAGATTGCCTTTATTATATTGAGGTATAGTCCTTCAACTCCTAGTTTCTTTAAGGTTTTTATCATAAAAGGATGTCAAACTTTGTTGAAGGCCTTTTCTGTACCTATTGATAGGATCATGTGATTTCTGTTTGTGAGTCTATTTATATGCTGTATTATATTTATTGTCCTATATATATTGAACCACCTCTGTATCCCTGGAATTAAACTAACTTACTCATAGTGTATGATCTTTTTAATGTGTTGTTGAAGTCAATATCCAAGCCTTTTATTAAGGATTTTTGCTTCTAGGTAATCTGTCTGTAGTTTTCTTTTTTGATGTACCCTTAACTGGTTTTGGTATTAGGGTAATACTGGCTTCATAGAATGACTGTGGTAATGTTCCTTCCATTTATATTTTGTGGAATAATTTGAGGAGCATTGGTGTTAATTTTTTTTTTTTGAGGTACTGGGGGTTGAACCCAGGGCCTCGTGCTTGCATGCTTTGCAAGTGCTGGACCACTGAGCTGCACCCCCAGCCCAAATTTTTACTTTTTGAGAAAGAGTCTTACTAAATTACACAGACTGCCTCTGGTCTCAAACTTGTGATCCTCCTGCCTCTGCCTCCAGAGCCGCTGGGATTACAGGCGTGCATCACTGCGCCCAGGTGGTGTTAATTCTTTAAAGGTCTTGTAGGATTTATCAGTGAATCCATGTCATCCTTGGCTTTTCTTTATAGGTAGACTCTTTATTACTGATTTGATCTTGTTCCTTGTTATAGGTTGTTTAAGTTGTTTATATCCTCATTCTTCCCACCCCTGTACTGGGGGAAGGGCTGAACCCAGGGCATTGCACATACTTTGCAAGGGTTTTGGCACTGAGCTGCATCCCCCAGCCCCCTTTTATTATTTTTTAAATCAAGACAGGATCTTGCTAAGTTATGTAGGCTGCCTCTGGCCTTGACCCTGTGATCCTCCTGCTTTTGCCACCCAAGTCGCTGGAACTACAGGCGTGTGCCAACATACCCAGCCAGTTGTTTATATTCTCTTGACTTAATTTTGGCAAGTCATATGTATCTAGGAATTTATCCATCTCAGCTAAGTTTTCCAGTTTTTTGGAATAATTTCTCAAAATATTCCCTAATGATTCTCTGGATATCATTGTTATCTGTTGTATTGTTCCCATTTCATCTCAAATTTCCTTAATTTGGGTCTTCTCTCTCTTTTCTTTGGTTAGTTTGGCCAAGGGTTTGTTTATATTGTTTATCTTTTAAAACAACCAGTTCTTTGTTTCACCAATTCTTTTTGTTGTTCTTTCAGTCTTCATTTCATTAATTTCTGCTCTTTATTATTTTACTGATTTAGCATTTTGTTTGTTCTTCTTTTTCTAAGATCTTGAGGTGCATCATTAAGTTATTTGTTTGAACTCTCTCTGATTTTTTTTTTCTTTTTTTTGTGGTACTGGGGGTTGAACCCAGTGCCTCACACTTGCATGCTTTGCAAATGCTGGACCGCTGAGCTGCATCCTTAGCCCATTTTTTTCACTTTTTGAGACAGGGTTTCGCTAAATTACACAGACTGCCTCTAGTCTCAAATTTGCAATCCTCTTGCCTCCGCCTCCCAAGTGGCTGGAATTACAGGCATATGCCACCGCCCCCGGCCCTCTCTGATTTTTTAATGTAGACACTTGTAGCCATAAACTTCCCTCTTAGAACTGCCTTTATTATATCCCAAAAGTTCTGGTAGGTTTTATTTTCATTTTCATTTGATTCTAAGAAGTTTTAATTTCCTCTCTGATTTCTTTGAGTACACATTGATCATTTAAGAGTGTATTGTTCAAGCTCCCTGTATTTGTGTAGTTTCTGTAATTTCCTGTTGATTTCTAGTTTTACTCTATTATGTTGTTGTTGTTGTTGTTGTTGTTGTTGTTAGGTGCCATTGAGTTGTATCTGCCTCATAGCGACCCTCATAGGTTTTTTTTTTTTTTTCGATACTGGGGGTTGAACCCAGGGCCTCACACTTGCATGCTCTGCAAGTGCTGGACCACTGAGCTGTACCTGCAGCCCATTTATTTTCCTTTTTGAGACAGAGTCTTGCTAAGTTACGCAGACTGCCTCTGGTCTCAAACTTGTGATCCTCCTGCCTCCACCTCCCAAGCTGCTGGGATTACAGGCGTGCGCCACTGCACCCGGCTCCTCATAGGGTTTTCAATGGCTGATTATGTCAGGATTGCCTAGGAAGTGGATTGCCACGTCCTTCTCCCATTTTTGTGGTGCTGGGAATCAAACCTGGGACCTCCAAGACTGTAGAGCAGTCCTCTACCAACTGAGCTAAATCCCAGCCCCTACCCTATTATAGTCTGATAAAATACATGAAATTATTTCAATTTTTCTGTATCTCTTAAGATTTGATTTATGGCCTACAATATGAACTATTTTAGAGAAGGTTCCATGGGCTGTGGAGAAGAATGTATACTCTGTAGCTTTTGGGTAGAATATTCTGTATATGTCTTCTAAGTCCATTTGATCTATTGTGCCTTTTAACTCTGAAGTTTCTTTGTTGACTTTTTTGTCTGAATGTTCTGTCTATTGATGACAGCAGGGTATTGATACCACTCACTATTTTGGTATCTGGACTATCTGTTTCTTTAAGTCTGGTAGTGATTTTTTAATGAAATTGTATGCACTGATGTTTCGTGCATATATACCTACAATTATTATACCTTCTTGAGTGATTGCTCCTTTTATTAATATATGTTAATTTTCTTTGTCTCTTTAGTTTTAATTTGAAGTCTACTTTGTCTAAGAATAGCTGCCTCTCCTTTTCTTTTGGCTTCCATTTGCTTGGTATATCAATTTCTATCCTTTTACTTTCAGTCTGTCGTTTTCCTTGTCAGTGAAATGTATTTCTTGACAGAACAAACTGTTACATCTTATTTTTTAATCCAGTCTACTAATTTGTGTCTTTTAATTGGATAATTAAGACAATTTATATTTAGAGTTATTATTGAGAATGGTTTCCTAGTTCTTGCAGTTGTGTTGGGTGTTTTCATGGTTGGTTCATACACTATTTGTTCTTTCTCCCTTATTTATATTCAGGGTTTGCTGTTTTTTTTTTTTAATTAGATATGACTGATTATTTCTTAGTTCCCTTTAGTTTGTCTGTTGCTCTCATGTAGTTTATTCTTTCCTAGACTCTCATAGTGGAGACTGTCTTTCTTCCTCTTGTGTGGGTAGTATTCCTTTAAGTATCTTCTGCAGTGCTGACTTGGTGGTCATGTGTTGCATTAGTGTGTGTTAATATTTGTTGTTATTGTTGTTAGGTACCATCAAGTTGGTGTCTGACTCAGAGAAACCCTATGTACAACAGATGAAATACTACTGTCAGTGCTTCTCTGCTATTCATAGGGTTTTCAATGGCGGGTTGTTTTTGGGGAGAATGGTTTTCTGGGACCTTCTCCCAAGCCCAGAGAACCTGGTGTTCCCAGGCAGTCTCCCATCCAAGTACTAACCAGGCCTGATGCTGCTTGATGCTGCTTAGCTTCCAACATCTGATGGGATCAGAAGCCACAGTGGTATAGCTGCAGGTGCTAATGGTAGAAGTCTTTATTTCTCCATCAATTTTAAATGACAGCTTTGATGGATATACCAATCCTGTTTGGCAATTATTTAACTTCAGATCTTGAAATATATTATTCCATCCTTTCCTAGATTTTAGGGTTTGTGCTGATAGGTCTAATGTAATGTCGATGAGTTTTCCTTTGTAAATGAGTTGGTGTTTTTCTCTTTCAGCTTTTAATATTGTTTCTTTGTTCTGTAATCCTGGCATTTTAATTACTACATATCACAAGGAGGTTTTTTTTTGGTCATGTCTTTTCGGTGTTCTAAATTCCTCTTGTGACTAGGTATCCATTTCTTTCCCTAGATTTGGGAAATTTTGTTATAATTTCACTGAATAAGCTTTTTGTGCCGTTGGTTTTTATCTTATTTCCTACTTCTACCCCACAGATTCTTAAGTGTGTTTTCTTGATCTTGTCCTAAAGTTCTTGAAAATTGTGGTATTGTTCTTTTATTTTTTTTTTCTTTGTTGATATCTGAATGTAGTATTTCCTTAACCTTGTCTTCCATTCCTCATATTCTATCTTCTGCTTCATCTAATCTACTGGTGATGCTTTTCACTGTGTTTTTTATTTGGCTTATTGTGTTCTTCATTTCCAATATTTTTGTTTTGTTTTATTTTGTGTTTTTCAAAATTTCAGTTTCCTTGCTGAATTTGTCATCTACTTTGCATACTTTGTCTTCTACATTGGTGACTTTCTCACCTAAGTCCTGTACTGATTTCCTTACTACATTCATTTTCTTGTGTCCTCTTCAAAGTCATTGAACATTTTTGCAAGTGGACTTTTAAATTCCTTGTCTGACGTTTCAACTATTTTAGTATCTTTGGATGCAGTGGTTACAGAATCATGGTCTTTTGGAGAAGATATGTTGCATTGCTTTTTCATGTTTCTTATGTTTCTAATTTGTGATCTGTGGGGAGTGGATATCATGTGCTGTTTTATTTAGGGGACTTCTTAGAGAACATCTTCTCTTGAGATCCCAATCTCCAATGCCACTCCCAGAGAGGAAGACAAACCACTATAAAAGGTACAGTGCTTGACCAAACCAGATACAGAAATACACTTAAAATCACTTACAGCTAACTACTGCACCACTAATGCCCACAGAACAAAGAATGGCAATAACAATATAGGGTAAGTTATGAAGTTACAGTATATATAGGGTGAAGATATAAATAGTATTTGCTTGAAGTAAGAAGGAGGGCAGAGAAAGGGGAGACAGAAGGATGCCTCAAGAGTGAAATGAAAGAAAGGAAAAAGAAGATCTAGAAAGGAAATGAATGTTTGGAAGAGGGAGAGAAAGGAGCTAAAGATAAAAAAAACATGATTGTATAACAAAGAAAAAGATACATAAACAGAATTAGGTAAACATAAGCAGAGCAATAAGTAGTAGTAAGCTACATGATTTAAAGTATAGTAAATAGAAAAAGATATCAGGCAGAAAAATATTTAAAAAGCTAAAAAAGAAAAACATAAAAACTACATTAGAAAAAAGGATAGTGAGAAAATGAAAATTAACAAGGAAAGTAGGGAAGAATAGAAAAAAAGGAAAATAAAAGAGCAGTATACCAACTTGTTCTCCTGCAACCCCAGTATCCCTGGAAGCTGAGGCAGGAGGATCTTGATCCCCAGGCCAGAGGCAGTCTGAGCAATTCAGTGTGATCCCATCTCCAGGAAGAAATAAGAAAAACTCTGAGAGTATTACACAGTGCCACAGCACTTACCCGTAAAGCTGTGGGTTCCGTCTCCAGCACAGCAGGAAAATAAAAAGCAGTACTGGAGCAGCTTCTTTCTGTGACCTCTCATATTGGAGTCTGTTAGGTGGAGATGGTGGTCAGTTGGGGATGGAATCCATTTATGTGACCATGGGTCATAATTGACAGTCTCTGTAGTCATCATCTCTCCCTGTGGGGTGGGGCTTGCTTCTGAGCAACTTTCCCAGGCATCTTGTTTTCTGAACCCCTCACCTTTCCAGAGTCCCATCTCTCCAGCTCAATGAAACTGCCTGCTACAGCTGTGTAGCACACTGGGGTTGTGGTAAGTCACCCCCAGGCTTACCACAGGTGATAATTCTCTTTTTTCAGGCCCCCTGAGGTAACTCAGTCTCATACAGTAGTTATCCTGTCAAGATGGTGCCAGGTCACAGCCTTCTGAGACATGGAGCATGGGAAAGAGAGTCACTTTTCCAATGTTGAACCCCCCAGTCAGGAAGAACCACTGTCTCACCAAGTCCCCAGAGTGTTCAGGGGCCCTAAGGACTTTGGGCTTGTCCTCTGGGACTGCCAGTCTGATTGCCAGGCTGTCTGGCTTGAGGGCTCTGTTTTGCCTTCCCTGTGGATGTGTGTCCCACTCAGTCTCTATTGCTGTTCAGCTTCATTCTGCAACCTGGGACCATCTCACGATCTTCTCTGTGGTTTCTGTGCATCTCTAAACTGTCTTTACTTGGAAAAGAGTCTGTTCTTTCCTATTTTAACTCCTTTGTTTTACCACATGACATGGACACTGCCTTTAATCTGCCCTCTTAAACTGAGTGTCCAGAATTTGATTGTTTTTAAGGGAAAAAATACTTTCTACCCTTTCAAGCCAATTCTTTTTCTCAGATTAAGTAAAATA
Organism: Pedetes capensis; assembly: GCA_007922755.1. Lineage (NCBI taxonomy): Eukaryota > Metazoa > Chordata > Mammalia > Rodentia > Pedetidae > Pedetes > Pedetes capensis. Next base: position 133,083 of record VMDO01002715.1, on the reverse strand, counting down.
AAATGAACTTAAATTTTATTATTAATAACTTGCTTGGGTATAAGGCTCTAAACCAGGCTTTTTCATGTTTTTCATTTCTGTAGGGTAATGCTATTTTTTTGAGGCCCTGCCCAATGACTATAATTGATTTCTGAGTTTTCCCTACCCAAACAGAGTGCAGACTTGCAAACAGTCTTCTTGGGTTCAAAGCCAATCTTAGCTACTTAGTAGCTCTGTGATCTTTAACAAGTGACTTATCCTCTGTCTGACTCAAATTTTCCAGCTGTGAAATGAGGATAATGATAGCACATAACTCATAGGGTGGTAGTGAGGATCAAAATAAATAATATAAATGTTTAGAACACTACTTCCCTATATGCTAAGCAAATGAATGCTATTGATTTAGTACTGGTAACTGTTTTTGAAAGATGTCCCGGAGTTGACCCCATTACTTGTGTCAAACTGGATAAGTGCAGGAGACTATCAGCTAATTATATTTTCTGTAGTCTTATCCTTGTATAATTGAGGCAGCATTGTTGTTGTTGTTGTTGTTAGGTGCCATCGAGTCAGTGTCTGACTCATAACGACCCTACATATAGCAGGTAAAACGGTATTGTTAGTGCTTTTCTGCTACTCATAGGGTTTTCAGTGGTGGATGAGGCAGCATACTATTGCTGTATTCCCCAGTGAGTTGCTCACTTCACCAGTCCTGTATTTGTCTATCTGCCTTCAAGGACGGTGTTAGTCTGCCTACCTAAACTTTTTACCTTCTCTATTCTCCAGCTTGAACCCTTAATATCAGACAGGCAAGTCCCTTGGTATCTTCCATGAACCATGTGTTCTCTACAAATATTTGAGGCTTTAATTCTTCCACTCCCTTTAGCTGGATATCTATTTGCCTTTGACACTTCCCTGTGTAAGATATGCGGTTTATAAATGCATTGTATTGTACCAATTCGTTTTATTTAGGGATGTTGTTGGATATTAAAGACCATCCATATTATGTTGTGATAACAAAATACCTGAGGTTGGGTACTTTATAAAGAAAAGAAGTTTATTTAGCTCACATTTCTGGAGATTTAAGAGCATAGTGCTAATATCTGCTCAACCTTAGTAAGGGCTCCCTTGGCTGTGTCACAAGATGGTGGAGAAATAGAAAAGGGAAAGTTCATGTGCATAAGTGTTCAAACCTATGGAGTAGCCTTACTTTATAACAGCCTACTTTCATAAGAACTGACTCACTCTTTGAGACCAGCATTAATCCCTTCTGAGGGAGCCACTCTGTGACCTAATTACCTTCCATTAGTCCCATCTCTTAAAAGATTCACCACCTCCTCATTGCCACACTAGGGGGTGAACTTCCAGCACACCTTTGGGGACTACACTTAAGCCATACCACCATCTAAACCTGGATATATTAAACAGTTTTAGCAATGAAGTTTCCACCCTCACCACCAAAATCTTACTAGGAATCCCAGGATCTTGGGGCAAGTATCCTTGAAGATGAATCTGAGGACATGGAGCTGTGACCTACCCCTCCCTACATTCTTCCTCCCCTTCCTCTCCACTGCCTCCCCCCCATCTTCTTCTCTATTTTTTCCAGTTTGCTGAGTGTCGGTGATGGTAAACAATCAGAAATGATCACTTGCTTCCTAACTACTAAACTTTATGATAATTTGAATATGTAGATCTAGCTTCTAGAATTTTTGTCTCATCTTGAAGCAGAGAATTTTGCATAAGAGGGATGATTTTTAAAGATTAGTCTCTTTGCAGTGTTTGGGACATAATGGAGTTGGCAAGAACAAAGAAAGGTGGTATTTCTTGAGGCAAGCAGTGAGAGGCTCTGGTGAGATGGGTACAATGAGTAACCCCCTGAGACCATCTGTTCCTTACCCCAGCCTTGTCTCCTCCAGACTCTGTTTTTTGCTTTCCATTTCTCCTAATCACCTCTGCTTAGTCTAATTCTGTTATCCTTTTTCATTTCTTACCCTGCCATCTAGAGGATTGTTGAGTGTCTGCTCACCCTCTCCCTTCACACTCAATCACCTTTCTTTCTCATGTCGTCTCAAAATTGCATGACAGTTTTTTGGGGTTTGTTTGTTTGTTTTGTTTGTTTGTTTGTTTTTATTTTGAGGCAAGGTTTCACTAAATCACTCAGGCTGCCTGTGGTTTGAACCTGCCATCCTCTGGCTCAGCCTCCCAAGTGACTGGGATTACAAGTGTGCTCCACTGCATCTGGCTGCATGACAGTTTTTCAGAGCTTTAACATTTGTATGTTTTCTGTAAGCATTTTTTGTTTGTTTTATTATTTCTCTACCATAGCAGTTATTTCTTTCTCAGTGTGTATTTTTGCTTTTCACAGATTGGGAGACAATACCAGAATGTAAGGAGCTAACTCCAGAGAAAGACTTTTCTGAAGAGGAATCAGCCCCTGGCATATTAATAGAAAGATTTGCAGAGAAAGATTCTAGTGAATGTGAAGACTTTTTAAAGAACCAGCAGGAAAACTGTGAGAAACATTTAATACAAGAAGTCCCTCAGAAGAAACTTTCTGGGGAGAGAAGTTACCAATGTGATGAATTTCGAAGAAATTTTAGTCGGCAGTCATTACTTGTTCAACAACAAAGAGAAAGACTTCATAATTGTGATTCATTAAAAAAGAACTTAAAACAAAATTCAGATATAATTAGACATGAGAGAATTTGTGCAGGAAAGAAACCTTGGAAGTGTACTGTGTGTGAGAAAGCCTTCAGTTACTATTCAGCTTTTGTCTTGCATCAGAGAATTCACACAGGAGAAAAACCCTATGAATGTACTGAATGTGGTAAAGCTTTTAGCCAGAGCATACACCTTACTCTACACCAGAGAATTCATACTGGAGAGAAACCCTATGAATGTCATGAATGTGGGAAAGCCTTCAGTCACCGCTCAGCCCTTATTCGGCACCATATAATTCATACTGGAGAGAAACCCTATGAATGCAGTGAATGTGGGAAGGCCTTTAATCAGAGTTCATACCTCACCCAGCATCAGCGAATTCATACTGGAGAGAAACCTTATGAGTGTAATGAATGTGGGAAGGCTTTCAGCCAAAGCACATTCCTTACCCAGCATCAGGTCATTCACACTGGAGAGAAACCTTACAAGTGTAATGAATGTGGCAAAGCTTTTAGTGACCGTTCAGGCCTTATTCAGCACCAGAGAACTCATACTGGGGAGAGGCCTTATGAGTGTAATGAATGTGGCAAAGCCTTTGGCTACTGTTCAGCGCTGACTCAGCACCAGAGAACTCATACTGGGGAGAAGCCCTATAAATGCAATGATTGTCCCAAAGCCTTCAGTGACCGTTCAGCCCTTATTCGTCATCAGAGAACACACACTGGAGAGAAGCCCTACAAGTGTAAGGACTGTGGAAAAGCCTTCAGCCAGAGCTCATCTCTTACAAAACACCAGAAAACTCACACTGGAGAAAAACCCTATAAGTGCAAAGAATGTGGGAAAGCCTTCAGCCAGAGTTCATCTCTTTCTCAACATCAGAAAACTCATGCTGGAGGGAAAACCAAGAAATATGGACATCCCTTTGGCCAACAAAAGAGAATCCATACTGGATAAATGTACATTCAGAGCATATTTATTGAGCATTTACCATATATGCTGTGACCACTACAAAGAAATTTAAGACTGTTACAAAAGTTATTAAGAAGTCATTGTTGATGTGTGATATAGCTCACTTAGACTGTGAAGGAGGGAGTTGCATTTTTTAACATGTCCTGGGGGAGAGAACTGTGAATTCCCTGGGGAAAGGGGAAATTTATATCTAACATTCTAATGTGTATATAAGAGAAATAGGGTATGCCATGGTAGAAAAAAGACATCTTGGCTGGAGTAGGTAGTTTCCTAATGCTAAGGAGTTGAAGTTCTAAAGAGATAAATAGTAAAGAGATAAGTGGTTCTTTTTAGGGAAATTACAGGGGTAGAAATAAGAGATTGAGAATTCACAATGAGTTTATCTAGAGCCAAGGATAGTGGAAGAAAAGAAGTTGTCCTTTGGACTTAAGTAAAAGGACACAAAGAAGTAGATGGAAAGGATAAAGAGTTGAGGGAATGAACCCAGGAAATGTTGGTTGAGATAACTACTGAGTATTCCCAAACAGGAAAAATATTAGACTTATTAGCTGGTCAGTTGCAAAGTTCCTATGAGGGCATCTTTACTGTCAAGCTGAGGGATGTTGGCGTGGGGGTCTGCTTCTGTGATTTTTGTCTTTTAGACCTCGCTTATGGAGACTTCACCTACTAGGAATCATGTTTATTCCAACGATAAAGAGCTACAGCTTAGAAAGTCAGGTACAAAATAGTTCTGTTATGTCTTCAATCTGTTTTAAACTGAGTTCCTGAGAATGTTTATTTATAAAGACTTACCTCAGTTGTATATAGTTTGTACCTTCAAGTTTTTTCTTACCACAGTAAAATTTAATTGTAGACTTGCACTAACATTGCATATTAGATTGTAAAAAACTTGAAAAGACTTTGAAATACTTGCCTTTTCGCCATTTTACTCTTGGGTAGATGCAGACGACATCTTTGTATATTTTTTAATTGAAATTTTAAAGGCTATTATTGGGAACATTTTGAGTACAGTGTTTTTAATTTTCAGGTTTTACTATGATTTGTCTTGGAGTGGATTTCTTTGGATTTGTGGTTGGGATTTGTTGAGCTTCAATCAGTAGATTTATGTCTTTTGTCAAATTTGGGGAATTTTCAGTCATCATTTCTTCAAAATACATTTTTAGCCCACTGTCCCACACCCCTTCTCTACTTTGAACTTTTATGGCAGAATGCTTAGATCTTTGATTATAGTCACACAGTTTCTGAGGCTCTGTACATTTTTTTTTCTAATCTATTTTTTATCTCAGTCTACTTGATCTGCTGTAACAAAATTCCATAGACTGAATGGCTCAAGAAATGTATTTCTCACAGTTCTGGAGGTTGGAGAGTTCAAGATCAGGGTGCCATCTGACTCATTTTCTAGTTAGGCTTTCTTCCTGGCTCAGGGGACACAGACTTGTGTATATAGAAGAGGGAAAGAGATATTGCCTTCTAATAAGGCCACCAGTCCTATCGGATTAGGATCCTATTCTTATGATCTCACTCAGTCACAATGGGGGTAGGACTTCCACATATGAATTTTAGGGAGACACAATTTAGTCCATATCATTCTACCCTACTCCTTCCCACCAAATTCATGTCCATATATGAAAAATATCCATTCCTTCACAACAGCTCCACAAGTCTTCTTGCAGCATCCACTGCAAAGTCTAAAGCCCAAAGTTTTACCTAAATATCAACCTAAATCAGATACAGGTAAGACATGAGGTATGATTAGGCAACTGAGGTAGAACTGGTCGCCAGCCATGAACTTGCGAAACCAAGCAAGTTATATACTAACAAAATACAACTGTGGAACAGGTATAGAGTAGACATTCCCATACCAAAGGAGATAAATAGCCAAGAGGGAATGGGTGATAGGTCCTAAGAAGGCCAAAACCTAGCAAGGCAAATTCCATTCGATCTTAAGACTTGAGAACAGTTTTCTCTGGGTTGACACATAGCCTTCTGAACTATGGCAGTTCTGCCTCTGTGGCTCTGCCACATGCCTCCACCCCAAGGCTCTGCAGGACAGTCGGGCCTCTAAAGCTTCAGTTGAAGATCATATGACTATTGAAAACAAGGTGAAATGCCTGATTAAAGCCATGAGCCACACCCATGGTGTCTTCATCAAATGGTTATTCAGCCACAATGTTAGCACTTTCTTGCTAACAAACTTTCTTTCTTTTTTCTTTTTTTTTTTTTTTCTGTATGAATAGAATTTTCCAGATCTTTAAGTTCTAGAAAAGTCCTTCTTGAGCCAGGCACAGTGGTGCATGCCTGTAATCCCAGCAGCTCAGGAAGTGGAGGCAGGAGGATCGCAAGTTCGAGACCAGAGGCAGTCTGCATAACCTAGTGAGACCCTGTCTCAAAAAGTAAAAAAATGGCCTGAGGGTGTAGCTCAATAGTCCAGCACTTGCAAAACATGCAAGCACGAGGCTCTGGGTTCAACCCTCAGTACCAAAAAAAAAAAAAAAAAAAAAAGAAAGAAGGAAAGAAAGAAAGTCCTTCTTGTTTAACTTTCAATTCTCTAATTCATCTCTAGTCTCACATCTTAGTACAAATAGTAAGGACCCCAGCTACCCTTCAGTACCTTGCTTAGACATCTATTCTATGAAATATCTAATTTCATCACTCCCAAGTTCCACTTTCCACAAAACACTAAAATACAGTTCAGGCAAGCTCTTTTGCCGTTTATATTAAGAACCATCTGTCCTCTGTTTCCAGTAACATTCCTCATTGCCATTTAAGACCTCATGAGAATGGCCTGTAAATTTCATGTGCTTAGCATGCACCTCAAAACTCTTGTAGCCTCTACCCATTACCCAGTTCCAAAGCTGCTTCTACATCTTTATGTAAAAATCTTATTCTTTTCAGGCCATAGCAAAATGTCATAGACTGAATGGCTCAAACAACAGAAATTTATTTCTCATACTGCTAGAGGCTAAAATCCAAAGTCAAGGTCAGCAGGGTTCAATTCCTGGTGAGGGCTCTCTTCCTTACTTGAAGACCATTGCCTTTTCATTGTGTCCTCACATAGCCTTACCTCTGTATGTGTGGAGGGAGAGCTGTCTTTATCTTAGGAGGCCTGCAATCCTATTGGATTAGGCCCTCATAATAATGACTTCTTTTAACCTTAATCACCTCCTAAAAGTCTATGTCCAAACGTCACATTGGAGTTAGAGCTTCAACATAATAAATGGGGAGGGGGGAGCACAATTCAGTCTAGTGATTTTTTTTGGTCATATTGTATGATTTCTGTCTTCAAGATCACAGACTCTTCTTTCCTCTGTTCCTCCCATTGTGCTCTTGAGCCCATCATTTTTATTTAAGTTATTGTATTTTTCATTTCTATTTCATTCTTTCTTTCCTGAGACTGTGTGTGTGTGTGTGTGTGTGTGTGTGTGTGTGTGTGTGTGTGTGTGTGTGTGTTTCCTAAAATCCTTGTCAGGTAATTTTTTTTATCTCCCTTTATTAGTAAATGATGATGGGGTACAGAGTATTACAGCATTGGCTTTTTCCATTATACATCCTTTATATCACTTCTGGCAATACTTTTATCAACCCACAAGGTTTATGGAGCCTTATGGCTAATATGTAGTAAAACTCAAATGCATATTTGGGTTATAGTCCCCTATTTTTCCAATGTACTCATGAAGTTGCACTACTTACATTGAGATTATCCTCTCCCTCTTCATCCCTCCACATTGACCCTCCTCCCCATCCCACCTTCCACAATCTTTGCATTCCTCTACTAGTTCCCTCCGTCTTTCTTTCTACTCTTTCTATTCTCCCTTCTTCACTAAGTTTAATTGTGCATTTTCTATATATATATCTATTTATGTATAGGATTTTTTCTTCCTTTAAGTATGATTTAGCTCCCACATAAAAGTAAAACATATGGTATATCTCTTTTTGAGCTTGTGTTCATTTGCTAAGATGATATTCTCCAGTTCCATCCATTTTGCTGCAAATGACATTATTTCATTTTTCTATTGCTGAGTAGTATTCCATTGTATATATGTACCATGATTTTTTAATCCATTCTTCTGTTGATGGACAATCAGATAATTCTTGTGTTTGTGTGTGTGGTACTGGGGGTTGAACCCAGGGCCTCAAGTTTGCATGCTTTGCAAGTGCTGTACCACTGAGCTGCACCCCCAGCCTATTTTCTCACTTTTTGAGACTGTTCTTGCTAAATTACTCAGACTGCCTCTGGTCTCAAACTTGCAATCCTCCTGCCTCTGCCTCCCGAGTCACTGGGATTACAGGTGTGTGCCACCATGCCTGGCTTCAGGTAATTCTTATAGCCATGTCATCTCAGTGTATTGGCACCTGTGAATTATCTTTTCATTCAAGTTGAGATTTTCTTTGTTCTTGGTATGATGAGTGATTTTATGTTGAAACCTTATGTTGAAACTTTAAAGTATTGTGAGACTCAGTGTCCAGTTAAGTCTTACATTTTGGCAGGCTTCCTCTGACACCACTGTGGTAGAGAAAAGGTTGGTGTTCAAAGCCTAGTTTTATCATGGGCTTCTGTTGACACCAGGGTCCTCAATACTGCTAGGCTGAGGTGGAATTTATAGCTCCCCACTAGGCCTCTGCTGATGCGACCCTGGCTGGGAGGGCTGGGAGTCTCACAACTGACCCCTAGATTCCCTGCCAGCACTGTAGAGTGGGGTGAGGATGGCCTCATTACTGCGGGGCATTGGTGTAGGTCCTGACTCCACTGTGCCTCCACTGATGTTAGCAAGGCCAGGGAGAGAGGTTGTGTTTCTGGGTAGAGTTGGAGGCCAAGGTCCCCAACCTGGTCCCTACTGACTCTGCCAGGGTGAGGAGGGGAAGAGAGTGGAGTTTGAAAATCTCTGTGTCCCCTTGGCTTTCTCCCACACCAGCCCAGAGAGGGGTGGAAGCTTGAGGAGGGGTTGCAGCCTTAAGGGTAGAAGTGCAGGCTGCCCACTCAGCTCTCCATGGTGGGGAAAGGGTGACAGATATTTTTTGTGTTCTTTTGGTAGAACAGGGCAATGGTGTCTAGAAGTTCTCTGTCCTGCTGGACTGCTTTCTTCCTCATCATTTTGCTAGAAAGAGTAGACTTTTCTTGGAGCCTTTTAAAAACCTGTGCATGTTGGCATTTATAGGCTGCCAGCTTCTCCAGGGTGCAGTCTGGGGTACAAAAGGCAAAAAGAAGTCCCAAGAAGCTATTGCTGGGGTGTCCTCAGGTTCCTATGTTCATGGCTGGTTCATTCTCTCTCCACTTTCTAGAGCAGTCATATGTTTATTTTGTATATAATATGTAGAATTTTTAGCTATACTTAGAGGATTAGGGGAAAGTACTCATCTTTCCCTTGATATCCTTGCATTTGATATTGGGCTGTGTCTAAAGTTTTGTGGAATACAGAGATCATTTGTAGTTAGAGAAATCCCCACTAGCTCCCCAATGATAGGCTGCCTTTTGATTGGTAGAAACTACAGTCTGCTTCATCTGTCCTTGAGGGGACTATACTCTTTAAATGGAGGAAACACCAGCATTTAATGGTAGAGCACAGACTTGAGATGGAAAGATAGACATGAGTCGGGTGTGGTGGTGTGCACCTGTAATCCCAGCACTCAGGAGGTAGACGCAGGAGGATTGCCACAAGTTCAGGGCCAGCCTGGTCCACATAGTGAGCTCCAGGCCAACGGGGGCTACGTAGAGAGATCTGAGGGAGGAGGGAATGGGGAGAGAGAGAGAGAGAGAGAGAGAGAGACAGAGACAGAGACAGAGACAGAGAAAGAGGGAGGGAGGGAGGGAGGGGAGATAACATAGAGAAGAGAAGAAAAGAGAAAAGACTATAAGCTGTAATATTAAATTTTTTTTTATCTTTGTTCCAAGAGCATGTAAAAACCACTGGAGAAATGAAATTACAATTTTGGATTTTTTTCCCAATTATGTATTATCTACATGTGGCTAACTGTTCATTTTAATTTGATATATAGATGAGATCATAGAGGACCAACAAAATAAGGAATGAAAATAATTGAGACTTGGGACAAGTCACTTCATCCTTTGAACTCTGTTTCCTCATACCTACTTAAGTATGGTTAGAATTAGGTAGAAAATGGATGCAAAAGTGACTTGTAAACTCAGTGGGTAGAGTGCATGCTCTGAGGCCCTATGTTCAATCCCAGCACTGCAAAAATGGGAAAAGGACCTGGCATCCCACTCCTAAAACAATCCCAAAACAATCAGCCATTGAAAACCCTATGAATAGCAGAGAAGCACTGACATAATACTGGGCATGGCACAGTGTCAGGGAGTGTTTCATTCTGTTGTACATAGGGTTACTATGAGTTGGACCCAACTCTACAGCACCTGACAATAACCTTGGTATAGTCATTTATGTGATCTTCTCATTATGTATGTTCTATAATGGTGTAGCTCAATAAAAATGACTACAAATATAATGAAATGCATCATTTGTATTTTTTAAAATAAATTTTCTTAAATAGTAGTGAAATGTGCATCTTTTGTAATAATCCTATAGTTCTCTTTAATCTGTTAACTTGGTAAATTGCATTGAATATATTTTTTTTTATTGTTGTTTGCTTGTTTTATTTTATTTTGTTTTCTGAAAGGATCTCACTATGTGGCCTAGGCTGGCCTTGAACTCACAATCTTCCTGCTTCTCCCTCCTGAGTGTTGAGATTACAGATGTGCACCACTATGCCCAGCTCTACATTGATTGTTTTGTTTCATTTTGTTTTGCTTTGCTTTGTGTTTGTTGTTGTTGTTGTTGTTTGTTTATTTTTTTGAGGCAAGATCTCACTATGCAGCCCAGGCTGGCCTCAAACTAGCTGTGTAGCCCAAACTGGCCTTGAACTCGAAATCGTCCTGCCTCAGCCTCCTTAGTGCTGGGATTACAGGAATGTATGATCACACCTGCATTGATGTATTTTTTAATATTATAGAAACCATGTATTCCTGAGATTTATCCAATATAGTGATTTTTCTCATCTCTGGAAGAGTTTGTGTTCTTTGAATGTGAAGTTGCATCCACCTCTTAAAATGGCATAATTGTATTTCTAGAGTGTGTTTTGATCGGTTTTAGGTGCTAGTCATATTTTCCATTTCTTAAAAGTTCTATAAGATTTTTTAAAATATATCTTTTTCATTAAGTTGTTAAATATATCTTTGTTTTCCTATTAGTCCTTGTTTTATCTGTACTTATTACCATTTCTTCTTTCCTGATAATGCTTCTTTGTATTCTCTCTCTTTCTTGATTGGGTTTCCAGAAGATTGTCAATTTTGCTAGTCTTTTCAAATTAACTTTTATTAAATGACCTTTATTTATCAAGAATACTTTACATAAAGTTCACCCAACTTAGTGTCCAATGAGCTTGACAAAATTATACTTGTGGGAGTGGCACGGTAATTATGTGCCATATAGTAGCTGCTTCTCTTCCTTCTCCCTCTCTTCCTCCTCTCCTCTCAGCCCCTTGCCCCTCTTCCTTCCTCTCCTCTTTTTCGTTCTCCTCTGTCTCTCTCTCTCCCTCTCTTCTTCCCTCTTTCCTTTCTTCCTTCTACAGTTCTGAGTTTTAAGGCAAGTGTAGACTCACATGACCGTCAAAACACTCAGGATTCAGAACAGTTCCATCACATCAAAAATTCCTTTGAGCTGCTGCTTCTTTTTAGAGCAATTCCCCCCACCACCCTGACAATATAGCTTTGAGATTCATCCATGTTGTACTATTTATCCCTTTTTATTATTAGTTTTCTATTTTATATACCATAATGTTTGTATACATTCATCTATTGAAGAATATTTAGGTTGTTTCTAATTTGGGGTGGTTATGAATAAAACCACTGTAAACATTTGCATTTCAGTGTTTGTATAAACATAATTTTTCCTTTCTCTGGGGTAAATAGGAATGAAATGACTAGGTCATATCGTAACAGGATGTTTATCTTTGCAAAACAAGACCAACTTTACAGAGTGGTTGTAAAATTTTGTATTCCCACCAGCAATGTACAAGAGATGTACTTCCACATCTTGCCAGCACATGGTATTTTGCCCATTCTAATATATGTGGAGTGGTATCTCCTTGCAGCTTTGATTTATATGTCCTTAATCCCTGCTGATAATGAGTATCTTTATGTGTGCTTATTGTCCATTTGTATATCTTTTTTGGAGAAGTGCCTAATAAAATATTTTGCCATTTTAAAGAAATTCCTTAGTTTATTTTCCTAGTTTAGTTTCATAGTTTGTGACTTGTATTTTTATTCCCTTTTATTCCAGGGTCTTATTCCAGGAAAATTTCTTATTTCTTATTCCAGGAAAATTTCTTATTTCTTATTCCAGGAAAATTTCTTATTCCAGGAAATTTCAATGAAGTCAGCTGATAAACTTTTCCTCTTATGGATCATATTTTTGGTATTATGTCTAAGAATTTTATCACTAGTTAAAGTTTAGAAAGTTTTTCCTAGCCAGGCACAATGGTGCAATCTTTAATCCCAGCAACTCAGGAAGTTGAGGCAGAAGAAATGCAAGTTCAAGACTAAAGGCAGCCCGTGAAACTTAATGAGACCCTGTTTCTAAATTAAAAAATAAAAAATGGGCCAGGTGTTCAGCCCAGTGGTAGGGCATTTGCAAAGTATGTGTCAGGCCCTGGGTTCAACTGCCAAGTACTACCAAAAAAAAAAAAAAAAACAAGTTTTTCTCAACTAGTGTAGTAATAATGTTGTATGTTGACATCTATGGTCCATTTTAGTTAACTTTTGTACAACTGTTAAATACAGATCCAAGTCCATTTTCTTGGACATGCTTATCCAGTTGTTCCAGTATCATTTATGGAAACAAATATCCTTTCTCCATTGAATTACCTTTGTACCTTTGTCAACAATTGTAATAGCTGACTTGTCACAGTGGCAGAGAAACTGACTGAGACAAATTTGTGGGAGGAATCATTTATTAGGGGCTCAAGGTTAGAAGATTTTAGTCCATAGAGGCAGGAGGGTGTGGCATCTGGGCAGGTGGTAGTGGCCTCTAGCAGAGAACGTCATGGTGGATCAGGAACAGACAGCAACTGGAACTATAGGTCCAGGTAAAAACCTCCAATGGCCCACTCCCAGTGACCTACTTCCACAAAGCTAGATCCTGCCTTCCAAAGTTTCCATAGCTTCCACAGACAGGACCATCAGCTGGGGATCAAGTGTTTAAACCCATGACCTTTGGGGGACATTTTAGATTCAGACCATAAAAGGAACGGGAAAAGACAAAAAATTTAGAATACTATCTAGCAATTCCACGTATCTCTGTGGTTTAGATAGGTGTCCTCCAAAAGCCCCTGTGTTAAAGGGTTGATCCCAAGCCCTTGGTGCTAACAGTAGGAGGTGGAACCTTGAAGAGATGGAGCCAACTGGGACATAGTCTAGTCACTGGGGGCAATTTCTCAAACAGGATTCCAGAGTTTTTAGTCCATGCTCAGCTATCTCCATTGCTTTTAGGCGTATGGTAAGGCAGAAACATCATGGCCAGAGGGCATAGTAGAGGAAAGTCCCCAAATGTTGTGGCTATCTCATAATGCACAGTGCATTCAGTTCGACTTCAGGAGTCCCCAAAGTCTCAGCAATCTCAACCATGTTCAAAAGTCCAAGTCCACTGAGACTCAGTGCAGACTTAGCTGTGAGCCCCTGCAAAATAAAAATCAAGTTGCATACTTTGAACATACAATAGCACAGAATAAGCATTCCCATTTCAAAAGCAAGAGATACAGATTTGGAAAAGAAAGATTTGCCTAAAGCGAGACTCACAACCCACCGGGCAAACAAAGCCTGTGATTTCATGGCACATGCAATATCATCTGGCATCTGGTATCATCTGGGCTCAAACAGTCCTGGATAGCTCTTCACTCATGGCTCTGCCATTTGTAGCACACACAGCCCTCTCTCTTGGACTAGCTCCACAATATCTCCTTTGTGGGAATGTCTCTAATGACTAGAAATCTAGTCTCCACCTCTTCAAGCTTCCACCACCTACTGGTAGCACCAAGGGCTAGGGATCAATCCTTTAACACAGGGGCTTTTGGAGGACACTTATCCTAATCACAGATACCCAAAAGTGGGATTGCTAGATCATATTCTATTTTTAATTTTTTGTGGAACTTCTATAGTGTTTTCCTGTTCCTTTACATTGGAATGTATCAGCATATGTCTTTTATGAGAATGTAACTTCTTCAACATAATCATAATACCATTACTTAACCCAAGAAATCTAACATTGATACAAGAATATTATGTAGCATGTGTTGTTGTTAGGTGCCATCAAGTCAGGTCCAACCCATAGCAACCCTTCTGTTGTATACAACAGAAGAAAACACTCCCTGACACTGTGCCATGCCCAGCTCTATGTCAATGCTATTCTGCTATTCATGGAGTTTTCAATGGCAGTTTGTTTGAGGATTATATTAGAAGCAGGATGCCAGCTCCTTCTCCCATTTTTGTGGTGCTACAGGTTGAACCCACACCCTCAGCAAATACAGAGCAGCACTTTACCAACTGAGCTAAACCCCAGCCCATCTAACATATGGTTGTTATTAATTTATCCATAATTATCCCAAAATACCATTTACAGTTCTTTCCAGTTTCTTTTCAATGGTGACATATCACATTAATTTGGCCTGCCTCTTTAGTTTTCTTCAGTATAGAATGGTATTTCCACCTGTTATGGCTTGAATCTGAGGTGTCCCCCCAAAAGGCTCATATGTTGAGGGCTTAGTCCTCAATGCAATGTTCAGAGGTGAGGCTTTAGGTAAGTGATTAGATCATGAAGGTTCCCACCTCATCAGTGGATTTATCTATTGATGGATTCACAATAGAATGGACTATTGGGAGGCACTAGAAACTGTGGGAGGGAGGGCTTGATTGGAGGAACTGGATCCCCTCCACCATCCCCTTAACGAGTAAGTCTTGTCTCCAGCCTCTTCTGTCTCTCTGCTTCCTGGCTGCCATGAGGTGAGCAGTTTTCCTCTACCATGCCCTTCTGCCATGATGTTTCTGCCTTGCCACAGGCCTAAAAGCAATGGAGTCACCTGAGCATGAACTAAACACTCTGAAACCGTGAGCCCAAGTAAATCTTTCTTCAAGTTGTTTTTCTCAGGTATTTTGTCACAAAGACAAAAACTGACTAACACACCACCTTTTGGTCCTCCAAAAAATTAATATTTTGAGGAGTTCAAGACATTTATTTTGTAGAATGTTCCACAGTCTGTGTTTTCTGACTTTTCTTGCAATTAAATCCAGACTAAGCTTTTTTGGCAAGAAATCCGTCTAGATATTATATGATTCTCACTGAATCTCAAGAGGCTTAGGTTTAATTTGTTCTCCTCCTAATGCTGTTTGACTACTTTGTTCACATGTGGTCCAAATTCTCTCACTGTAACTTATAACCTTCCCCTTTATACTTAATAATTAATTTATGAGCCAGTCACAGTGGCACATGCCTTTTATTCCTGTGACTTGGGAGGTGGAGGCAGGAGAATTGCAAGTTCTAAGGCCAGCAACAGCCTATGTAACTTAGAGAGACCCTGCCTCAAAATAAAAACTGGGCTGGGATTCAGTCCAGTGATGGAGCACTTGCAAAGTATGTGTGAAACCCTAGGTTCAACCCCCAAGTACTACAAATAAATAATTTATGAATACCTTATATATTAGTCTATTGGTGCATTGCTATGAAAGACAAACTGACCAAAGCAAACTTATGGAAGGAAATATTTATTGGTAGGTCACGGTTAGAGTATCAGTCCATAATGATGGTGGGGCAGGTGTGATGGAGCCAGTGGCACAGAACCTCACGGCATGGTGGCTGAGGAGCAGAGAGCAGAGTGACCAGTACCAGGACTCTAGGTAGAAACTTCCAAGGACCTGCCCCCAGGGAGATGTTTCCACAAAGCTAAAATCCTACCTCCCAAAGTTCCATATCCTCCCATGACAGCACCACCAACCAAGGACCCAATTCAAACACATGACCTTTGGGGGGCAGTTAGATCCAAGTCATAATACCTCATTCTCCAACAACTGTTAACTTAGTGGGTTTTGTGCTTGATGATCAGGTACTACAATAGTGCTTACAGGTTGGTATTTCCCTGGTTGTCTTATTCCTCCCACATTAATGGCTGGCATTCTTATGAAGAGTTTTCCATCTCCACCCAGTGTTTCCTGCATCACTGTAAGTTTGTGGATTCCCTTTTAAAATTATTGTGATTGGGGCTGAACAGTCCTAACATGACAATCTTTAGTTATACAGCTTGATGAATTTTTACATATGTAGAAGCCAGTGGAGCCACCAGCCAGTTTTAGGTCAAGACATAGATCATTCCTGTTATTCTGAAAGTTTCCTCTGTGTCTCTTCCCAGTCAATCCACCCATCCCAACTCATCCTCACACCTCCTCACTTCCCACCTCCCTAGGTAACCAATGTTTTGGTTTCTATCCTTTTTGACTAGTTTTACTTATTCTTGAACATCATTTAAATAAAATCATATAGTGTATACTTTTTTGTGGGCTGGGATTTAGCTCAGTTGGTAGAGCGCTGCACTGCAGTCTCTGAGGTCCCGAGTTCAATTCCCAGCACCGCAAAAATGGGAGAAGGGCCTGGCAATCCACTCCCAAGGCAATCCTGAAACAGTCAGCCATTGAAAACCCTATGAGGGTCGCTATGAGTCGGATACCGACTCGAAGGCACACAACAACAACAACATACTTTTTTGTGTCTGGCTTCCTCACTCCACTGTTTATCTGATTCCACCATTTTGAATGTGTTGATTATTTGTTCTTTTTATTTGTTGATTATTTGTTCTTTTTCATTGATGGTATTTCATTGATTCATTTGTTCTTTTTCAAAATCCACTGCATGAATTTTACTGTAGTTTGTCTCTGTACTTTTCTATGTCTACTATTTATGGAGAATTGAGTGGTTTCTATGTTTTACTGTTAGCATAACTGCTGTGAACATTCTCAGGATACTTGGGCACTACTCTCAGGTATATATATCCAGGAGTAGAATTCCTGAAGCATAGAGCAGGCACATGTTAGCTTTAGAAGACGATGTCAAATGTTTTTCAACTGTCTACCAATTTTTAACACCTCTATCACCAAAGCAGAGGAGTTCCATTTTCTTAACACTGCCATTTTAATCCTTTAAAACCTAACCATGTGGTTCATGTGCAATAGTCTCTCATAGTGCTTGTAATTTTCTTTTTTTCTCATAGCTAATAATATTGAGCATTTTTGAATGTTTATTGGATATTTTGATGTCTTCATTAGAAGTGGCTGTTTGAGTCTGTTTTGGGGTTGGGGGTGGTGCTGGGGATTGAACCTAGGACCTTACACATGCTAAACATATACTCTACCACTGAGTTACACTTCCCTAGCCCATTTGAGTCTTTTGTCCATTTAAAAATTTTAATCTTGTAGTTCATTTGTGGATGTTCTGTAGATATATTCTTGACACAACTCTTTTGTTAGATACAGTAGTCCTTCCTTATTTATGAGGATATTTTCCAAAATCCCTAGTGGGTGCTTGAAACTTCAGGTAGTACCACACCCTATATAGTCCATTTTTTACAGCTTCTCTTTGGCATACGTGAATTGCCAAAATTGCCAATCTTTTTTAAAGCCATTATTAAGTGAGATAAGGGCTATTTAAGCACAGGCACTGTGATACCTTGATGGTTGATCTGATGGCTGCTAAGTGACTAATGGACAGGTACTGTATACAGTGTGGATATGCTGAACACAGGAATGATTCATGTTCCTGGGCAGGATAGAACAGGATGATACAAAGTTTCATCATGCTACTCTGGAGAGTACCCTGTACTCTCCAGGGTACAATTGAAAACGTATGAACTGCTTGTTTTTGGAATTTTCCACTTAATATCTTGCTGTAGTTGATTATGGGTAACTGAAACAGCAGAAAGTGAAGCCACAGATAAGGGAGATTTTGTGTCTATATTGAAAATATTATCTCCTGTCATTCAGTTATAACAAAATGTGGAAAGTAGGAGCGCTTTATGCCGGCTCCTCTATCCTTTCCTTTGGGTACCTCCTTGTTTTCTCATATGATGGAAGTACCTAGCTCACTTTGTTCTTTCCTCATATCAAATCTGGAATCAGTCTTCCACCAAGGAGCCTTGGTTTCTTTCAGTGAGCAATGACTTTTTACGTATGTATGTATGTATGTATGTATGTATGTATGTATGTATGTATTATTTCAATGCACAGATTTATTATGTTTTCATCCAGCATTTCCATTTTAAAGTGTGCCAAGTTTTAGTGACTATGTATTTCACCTAACACTGACAATCATTTATGTTAACATTTATTATCCTTTTTTTGTGGTTCATGTGGAATTGGACTCCTCCCAACTTTCACAATGAAAAGAAACATTCACACACTGCTGGTGGGAAGGTAAAACTGTTAATTTCCACCTTGGAAAATGGCTTGGCAGCTTCTCATCAAGGTATCCATTGACCCAGCAGTCTGACTTCTGGATGTTTGCCCAAGAGAAATGAAAGCATGCATTAAAAGACTTCTTTAGCAAGCATGTTCCTAGTCATGCTATTTGTAGTAGCCCACATTGGAAGCAGCCCAAATGTCCATCAGCAGTAAAACAGAAAGATGAATAATAGCATATTCACACAATAGACTGCTACTCAACGATAAAAAGAATGAGCTACTGGGACACTGCTGAATTGCACAAACAACCAGGTTGAGTGAAAGAAGCCAGAACACCACAGTACAATGTTATATGTTTCCTTTCATATGAAACTTTGTTGTTGTTGTTAGGTGCCTCCTATCCAACTCATAACTACCTTTATAGGGTTCTCAATGGCTGATTGTTTTGGGATTGCCTTGGGAGTGGATTGTCACATTCTTCTTCCATTTTGGGGGTGCTGGGAATTGAACTCAGGACCTCAGAGACTGCAGAGCGGTGCTCTACCAACTGAGCTAAATCCCAGCTAAATAGAGGCAAAGCCGCTGACAGGCACTGTGGATGTGCATACCCTGCTATTCCTAATGAGTTCCATGCCAGTTGTTTTCAGGACTGGGCTTTCAGGACCATTCCCCCACACTTGCCTTGCTTGGGATTGAACCCAGCTCCTCAGGCAGGAGGGAGCTGTGCTCTACCCACTGAGACAAGGAATGAAATTTTAGAAAAGGCAAAATTGACCAATCGTGACAGAAAGTAGAACATGCGTTGCTTCTTAGGGGAGGCCATAAGGAGCTCTCTATAGGAATAAGAATGCTCCTTGTCTTACTTGGAGTGTGGATTACACAAGTGTGTATCTGTCTGTCAAAACTTGCAGTTAGTACTTATGTATGCAATATGTAAAATTTTCCTAAAATCTGTAGAAATATACATGAATGTATGTGTGTATGACTTATGTCTCTAAGGTTAAAAAGAAATTAAACAGTTGAATGTAGTGTTCCACGCCTGTAATCCCAGCATACATGAGGCTGAGCAGGAGGATTGAGAGTTCAAGGCCTATCTGAGCTACATAGTGAAACCCCATCTAAAAAAAAGAAAAAGGAAAAGAAAAGCAAAAAAAAAGAAAGAAGATGAAATATAAATAGCCTAGTGGAAACTTGGGCTGGGATTTAGCTCAGTTGGTAGAGCGCCACTTTACAGTCTCTGAGGTCCCGAGTTCAATTCCCAGCACCACAAAAATGGGAGAAGGATATGGCAACCCCAAGGCAATCCCCCCAAAAAAAATCTGACATTGAAAATCCTATGAGGGTTGCTATGAGTTGGACACAACTTGACGGCACCTAACAACAACAACAGTGAAAGCTTAGAGTTAGCTGAATATATAAAATTAGTTTAACTCTTCAACTTCAGGGGAGCAATTTGGCCAAATGAAGAAACAAGAGCCCTCTGCAGTGTGTTGGAATTCAGGGCTGCTGTCCAGGGGTTCCGCTTTGGTTTTGCGTTGTTTAGGGGTTTGCCTATGAACTTCCATGTAGTTTCCATCATCATCATCAGGTGGCAGTGTTGGACAGTCAATCAGGTCCCATTTCATTCCCAGGAGATCTTTGCTCTCTCAGCAGCTAAAGAGACCTGAGTTAATTCTCAGCATCAGTGATCTTTGGATAGGAAATATTACTCACCTTGATTACCTATTTAATTCACCAAGCTCAGCTGGAAACGTCTTACCTCTGTTTCCCAAAAAGTGTACCTAGGGCATGTCTGTGGCTCCATGGCAGGTACCCAAGGGACCTTGCTGTGGGCGCTGTTGGAGGCTGAGTCCCTAAATACTCCTAGAACCCATGGCAAGTGTGCCACGTGGTCCCCAGGGTGGGGCAAGGGGTTGTTGACAGACGGAAAGACTCCCCCTCCGTGCTTCCCCTGCGCAGAAGGGTGCCTTCCTGGCTCTCTCCCTTCAAGGGCATCAGAGAGTTGGCACTGCATGCATGATTACCAACGTTGTTGAGCATGAACCAAGCAGCACACACAGGTTTAATTACTGAACATGCCTGATGTCCTTTCTGCTTCAAGAGGTTGTTGTTGTTGTTAGGTGCCATCAAGTTGGTGTCTGACTCATAGCGACCCTGTGTACAATGGGCAAAACACTATTGTCAGTGCTTCTCTGATGTTCATGGAGTTTTCAATGGCTGATTGTTTTTTGGGAGTGGGTTGCCAGGACCTTCTCCCAAGCCTACAGCACCTGGTGTTCCCAGGCAGTCTCCCATCCAAATACTAACCAGGCCAAACCCTGCTTAGCTTCCAAAATCTGAAGGGATCAGACACCACAGTAGTATGGCTGCAGGCTTTAGGAGGTAAGGATTATTAATATCCCAATTTTTCAGGAGAAGGAGCAGAAAAACAAGGGCTCTGTGACGTCCAACTACTAGTGAGAGGACACCTGGCCATGACCCTGGCAGTGGGGACACCATCCAGGCAGGGGGACCCAGGAATCTCCTAGCAGGTGGCCGAGCAGAACAAAAGGATACATACTTTGGCAAAAATTGCAATTACATTATTATGCTCTCCATCAGAACTCTTGGGAGAACTCACAAGTTCAATGTTCATCTTCTTCGTACATCCCTTGTAAGGTAGGATTCCAGCCTGACTACTTCAGAAGAATGTAAGGTGGTCTCTTCAGAAGCCTCATCTATGCACGAAAATGATAACAAGAAAATGGTTCGCTTTTCTTGTCATTATTTAGCACATGCTTACACTCTGATCCCTTTGATGGCGGTTTCTGGTTTAGGCTGCTCCTTTTTTATATTTCAGGAAATAGAGCTGAAGAAATGTTCCTCCCTTCATCCATCACTTGTGGCATGAGGGTGGATACATTGAGGTGCCAAGAGAAGGTGTGTGGGCTGAATGGTGAGCTCAATTCTTGGCAAAATGCACCTGAAATTATTTTTAGCTTTCTAATTCTAATTTGCCTCATTTTGTGGGATATCCTGTTCCCTGTTGGAGTAATTGTTTTTGAAAGATGCACTTTGCCAAGGGATGACTTCAAGTTACATTCTAGTCTTCTGGTTTAATTTTGTTTGTTTTGTTTTTGCTCTTTGTTTTTTCTTCTCACCTTTGTCTTTATTTTAGCTTACACAATCTCTCTCTCTCTCTCTCTCTCTCTCTCACACACACACACATACACACACGCACGCGCGCGCGCGCGTGTGCACTAGATTTAAGTATTCCTTTTTCTTTTCAATGCATAGCTCAGGGCAGGCTGTTCCTAGTTGCTGCCACTGCTGCCTTGTACCCCTGTAGCATTTAACCTGAGCCTGGGCAGGCCCGGAGGCCAGCATACCAGCTCCTTGCCCTGTGTCCCACTGAGTCAAGTCTATAAAGTTGTTGCCACAGAAACAAACACAGGCCTCAGGATGGGGAGGTGGATCAGGGCATGGGGTAGAGAGATGGTACTGCCTCCTCCCCTGCTTCTCAGAGGGGAAGAAGGAGCAGCTTATGGAGGTGCCCTGGGTGAGGGGCTGAGGAAGTCCCTTCGGACCTCCAAAAGAGAGGCTTTGCATTAAAAGTGCTTCTGGCGTTGCATGGAAGTGAGGCCTGAGCATCTCACCTGGTAATGTCTTCTATAATTTGGATCTCAAATATCCTCCAATGGGCCATGTGTTGACCTACAGTGCACAGCCCACGGTGCCAATGGTGGTGGTTCCACTACCTTTAGGATGTAGGGCCTGGGGGAAGGAAGTTAGGTCACTAGGAGTATGCACTCAAAGGGGATATTTCGACCCCATCCCCTCTTCTTCCTCTTTCTCTTCATTTCCTGGCCACCATGAGGTGAGTGGCTTCTTCCACCACATATGCCTGCCATGCTATGCTGCATTGCCATAGGCCCAAAGCAACAGGGCCAACAGATCATGAACTGAAACCTCCAAAACTGTGAGCCATAATAAACTTTTTCTCTTTATAAGTTGATTGCCTTGGGTATTTGGTACAGTAATAGAAAGCTAACATATATATCTTCCATAGGGTCCTATCCCAAGCGGGGCCTTCATATGGGACAACTGCCTTGAGCTGCATCCTGTCTAGCCTGCTCCCTGTGCTACAGTGGCATGACCTCACTGCTCAGAAACACACTGTCAAGGGGACCAGTGGGCAGAAACATGATTAGACCAATAGAGGAGAGGAGAGGCCAAGCAGATAGGTATTCAGGCACCCTGGGGCCCCAGCCTGAGGGGCACAGTTGGAGGGCTGGCTGATGGAAAACAGTGGGAGGACATTCGATCAGGGAACAGCATGTACATCTGCAGAGAGGAAGAGATGTAAAGGCCTGTGGCACATTGGGGGCAGAAACCTCATTGTGGCTGGGTAATGGGGTGTGAGTGGTGTGACATATTGCTGGAGGCAATAGTTGATGCTGGATTGTGAGCTGTTTGACCAGCAGGTGAAGAAGCCCAGAGTACTTCCTCCAGGGGCTATAGTTAGTTACCATAGTCTGCATGATGCTTCAGTTACAAGTTATTTCCAGACCTCAAAGCCTTAATCCCATGAGGATTTATTTTCCACTCTGGCCAGTATCTGCTGCTAGCAGGTAAAAAGAAGGCCAAATTTTCTCTCTCCTCTTTTAGGGTCCAAGCTGGGCTTGAGAATTAGATTGGCATGGGATAGATTCACAGGAATAAAGTATGCAATTTTAATGTAAGTTTTACATGTCACAAGAGCCTTTGAAAGGAAATAAAGACCCAAAGAATTAGCAAAAGCTACATGTTTCACATTACAGCAAACAAAAGAAGCAACTGTGGACAAGAGACCAAATTATGTAGGGAGGGTAAAGACAGATAAGAAGTATTTTAACAAGGTCTGTTTATAGAGAATTCTCTTAGCTATGACTCTTCCCTTGAAGAATGTCCCTTCTCTCCCGGTATGGGAGGGCATCTTTCACACAGGAGTTTTATCTGCTATTTTCAGGAACAAAAGGGGAGATTAGGCTGCCCATCTGCTGATCTTAAATTGCCTTTAGCTTGAGGTGACCCTTATGTTAAAGTGGCGTATTTGGGGGTAGCTGGTTGTGCTACCCTTCATGGGATTGAGGTGTGTGTGTTCAGTGGGCATGAGGGGGTTGGGTGTGGCAGCTCTGCCAAGAGCCAGAGATTCAAGATGGTGGAGGCACCACTATCTTGTAACATCACAATCTCAACGTGCAGCTTTGGGGCCCTCACTGCAGGGCCAGGGAGCCAGGGGACATTTCTATGATTTGGATTTGATTTGTCCCTAAAGGTTCATGTACTGAAAGCTTGGTCCCTAGTGTGGCCATGTTAAAAGGTAGTGAGACTTTTAAGAGATGGGGCCCAGTGGGAAGTCATTACTGGTGGCTTCCCATACTCTGGCTTGCTGTCTTGCCGTGTGATCCCTTTCACAGGTGCTCTCTGCATAATGCAATCCACCATGATGTGACATAGCCATGGGAGCCCTCATCAGAGCCAGTGTCATGGTGTTTGGACATTCAGCCTCCATAATTGTGAGCTAAATAAACCTCTTTTTTTTTTAAAAAAATAAAGTACCCAGCTTCAGGTATTTCATAACAATAACAGAAAACAGATGACTACAGGCCTCATATCTGCTTTCCTATACTTTATCCAGGGAGTGATCACTTTATTTTTACTTGTAGCCTATTTACCTGAATAGTCACATGGCACCAACCCAGCTGTTTGGGTCTATAATGTGCAATCTTCCCCGGCCTCTCTTCTCCCTTCTCCCTTTTCCCTTCTCTCCTCTTCTCTTCTACTCTCCTCTCCTCTCCTCTCCTCTCCTCTCCTCTCCTCTTCTCTTCTCTTCTCTTCTTCTCTCCTCTCTTCTCTTCTCCTTCCCTCCCCGTCCCTTCCCTTCCCTTCCCTGTCCTCTCTCTCTCTCTCTCTCTCTCTCTCTCTCTCTCTCTCTCTCTTTCTCATTTATTTTTCTTCACTAGGGACCAAACCCAGAGCCTTGTGCATGCTAGGCAAGTGGTCTACCACTTAGCTACATCTTCATTCATTGTTTTTTTGAGACAGGCTGTCACTATGGAGCCCACAATCCTCCTGCTTTGGTCTTTCAAGTGCTGGGATTATAGGCCTGCACCACCACATGTAGCTAGGACAGAACTTTATTGTGGGAGCACTGAGTAGTCCTGAAGTATTATATGTGTGGAAACGTTATGATCAGATGACTTCACCTGTGAGCCCTTTTTCTTCTTTTCTTGCAGTTCTGGGGGTTAAACCCAGAGCTTTGTGCATGCTAGGCAAGTGCTCTACCATGGAGCTATCTTAAAAAAAAAAAATTTTTTTTTTTTTTAGACAAGGTCTTGCTAAGTTGCCCAGTTTTGCCTTGAATTTGCTCTGTAGCCCAGGCAGGCTTTGAACTTGAGATCCTCCTGCCTCCCTGTAGCCATTCTTCATGATGATCCAGGCAGAACTTGAGCATTTGGGCTCCAGGATAGGTGGGTCCCAGTCTTCAACCTACTGGGAAGTGGGGACGCCTGATGCTCCAAAGTGTACCAGGCACTTTGAGAGTTTTCTGCCAGAGAGAGTCACAGAGGGTATCCCAGCGGCACCCCTCCTCCATGCAAAGGAAAGACTACTCTGGCAGGGGAGCCCTGGGGAGCCTGACACACTCCTCCTACCCAGGAGGAGCCATGCTGGACCTTGGTTTGGGGGAACTGAGCTACAGTTTAGTGGAACCTGTTTTCTTTAGCTGGCTCTGGAAGCTTCTCCCTCCTAGTGTAATATCCAAATCCTGCTGCTCTGGGTCCCACCAGACCCCAGTGGAGGCCTCCTTCCTCATGCAACTCTGCCTCCAAACTGCTGCACTCTTAGTGCCTCTCTGGGCCTCCTGCTGCCTGCTAAGACTTGTACTGGCTGGGTGCTTAGTATCTGGCTCACCTGCTTATCTAGTTCCTGTTGCACTCAGACTGATGCCACCCCTTTATGCCAAACTCCTGCCCACCCAGCGACTTGCACCTCATTGCTTCACACTGACTTGGGAGTAATGTACATCTGGCTGCCATATTCTCAAGCCACTCCCTGATTGAGCCTACATCCTTAATTCCACCATATCCCAAATCTCTTCCTCTCTGGGCTGTCTTCTGCTGATACTCATAAGCCTCCTGTCAAGGGCCCCGTCCTCCCGTGGGCCCATGCCTTCTTCCCCCAAGTGCATTCCTGGCCATCCTGGAACAGTAAATAACATCGCAGCTCCCCCACTGTGCATTGGCATTGACCAAGTTGGTTTCCACCAAACCCTCGACCTTGCAGCCTGTTTCTTGGTTTCTCCTCTTCTGCCTCTGGGGCCAGAAAGACCATGGTTGTAAGGACAAAGAGCCCATCCTGCTGTCCCTCAGCCCTGGCAACAGGTGTCTCAACTCAGTGGTCCAGGCTCTTCCTAATCTGCAGGGATGATGCTTTCTGGGCAGAATTTGTCCTTCCCACATGCAAGCAGCTGGCCTTTCTACTCAATCAGTGGAAATCATAGTCAATTCGTGCAGCCAGGGGTCAGCCTTGCTGGTCAATATTTGGAGAAATTGAGGGCCTGAAAATTAATGAGGTCACATTCATGAGGGGAATAAGTCTGAAGTTGGAGGCCAAGGCCAGCCTGGACTCACAGTAGTTCTCTCTGAGTGACCTGGAAGTACCCAGAATGATAAACAAAGGGCTGTGTATATGTCGGGTGCTCAAAATGTAGGACTTATAGTGGGTGATTAGACCCTGAGAGCCTCCACACATCTGTCAGCTTGTCATGCTGTGGGGGCTTGCATGTTACTGTTATGCTGAAAATTATGCCACCAGTAGTTCAGATACTAGTACGACCACCCATGGTGGACAGATTTCAGCTGAGCTTCCAGATGAAGACAGACTAGAGAGAAGGACCACGACGCCTACTCCTGAAACAATTAGCCTTTGAAAATCTCATAAATAGCAGAGAAGTACTATCAGATATAATGCCAGAAAAAGAGCCCCTCAGGTTGGAAGGTATTCAAGAAACAACTAGGGAAGAGTTGCCTCCTCAAAATAGAGGTAACTGTAATGATGATAGAAAAAATCCCCTGGGAACTTCTTTTGGTGATGTGGCACAACTCAAAATGAGAAAAACACAGTGACTGCAACATTGAGCTCAAACATTATAAGATCATGTGCATGGCACAGTGGTGGTACTGTTTCATTCTACTGTACATAGGGTCACTATGAGTCAGATCCAACTTAGCACACCTAACAACAATGCCTGCAGCCATACCACTATGGTGTCGGATCCTGTCAGATCTTGGAAGCTAAGCTAGTAATTGGATGGGAGACCACCTAGGAACACCAGGTGCTGCAGGCTTCGGAGAAGGATCTGGCAAACCACTCCCAAAAAACAATCACCCATTGAAAACCCTCTGAATAGCAGAGAAGCACAACAATAGTGTTTCACCTACTGTATATAGGGTCACTATGAGTCAGGCACCAACTCGACAGCACCGAACAGCAACAAAAACAAGTCATGATGGCTCCTCACCCATGAGTGGATTAGGACCCTTATTACAAAGCCCTTTTAATTTAACAGGGTTTAATAAAACAAAGATAATAATAATAACTAAAGGTGGTTCAACCAAGGGTTTGGTCTCCTCCACTTTCTCTCATGTGAAGTCAAAGCAGAAGGTCCTCACATGCTGGCTCCTTGGCCTTGGACTTCACCGCCTCCAGAACTGTGAGGAATACTGCCACAGCCATTTCTAACCATATTGTCTGACAAGGTCCGGATATGGGGAAGAGGGGTTCAAGGAACTCATCTTCCAAGAAATGGATGGGGATGAAGAAAAGGAAAATGTGCTTTTTGCTTTCTAGAATAGGATTACTGTTTCTAATTATTATGATTACTTTATGTTTAGGACTAATACTCATAACTAATATTGTATTAAACTCTAATGAAACAAATGCTGAGAGAATGACACGACTGAGGGAATTTGTAAATGAATTGGAAATAATGACCTCCAATTATAAAGGTTATGTGGACAATATTTTAGTTAAAGCTAACCAACAACTTCCACCCTGGAACTTAAACATTAAGTGATTTATGCTTCAGCTGCAACAGGCTGAGTTGTTAGCCCCTACTTGGACTGAAGTGGCCCAATTTATGGTAGCTAAGGTTTACAAAGAAAGTATAGAACAATTAAAAGAAGACACAGGCCTGTTCCCACAGTACAAAATTTAACACAGAGATAATTTTAACAGAGAGAGGTGCTTATCTAAGGCAGACCTTGGTTCCCAGCTAGAGAAAAAAAGTAAAGGCTGCTGTTCTGGTCAGCCTGACCTTCCACTGCCTTACATAGAAACATATAAGGGGTTAAAATGATAAATAAAGATAGAGTCCAAAATACCCTATTATAGCTTATCATTTATGAAAAGCCTGGGAAGAGACAGACCTTCCAGGTGCTTGTTATCTTAACACAGAAAAGTTTATGCTTTAAACCATGGGCTATTATGACTATTAGGTGTGTGTAAAACTGCACGTATTCTTACTACTTGCTTGACCTAAGCCTAAAAAAGACTATAAAAAGCTGAGCTATCTGAATAATAAATGGAACAGATTCACACTGCCTCCGAGCTGTTGTGTTTCTGTTACCCAATCGCCGATTCCTCAGCCCGCCTTCGGGAAACCCTGGATCCTTAGGCTGTAGCTGGACTACGGCAGAATACATTTCTGTTCTTTATAAAGCATCCAGTGTCAGGTACTTTGTTCTGGCAGCACAAAGGGACCAGGATGATGATATGGGAAGGGAGGGCCTCCCCTGGCAGAGAATGGCGATGGGATTTCTGGGAATGTGGCCACTGACATTCCATTTGAAGTTCTCACCTTCCCTTGTAGCAATCACCTTCCCTCATACCTGAGCTACTAGTCAAAGTCCCTCCCGCTGTTCTTCTAGTGGAGACTAAGACACAAAGTAAAGGGATTGGCTCCTCAGACTCCAGATTGTGACCAGACGTGAAGGGAGGGAGCAAGGAGGCACTAGAGAGATGACTCCTGTGACCCCAGGTCCCTGGTAGAGGAAGTGGCCTTGCAAGGAGGCAGGGAGGGAGGTAGGAAGGTGAGAGTGGAGCTATCTGATTAGGATGGAAGAGGAGGAATGGGAGCTCCAGGCAGAAGTCCCTGGAATCACTCACAAGTCTGGGTGTAGCTTCTAGGAATGAGCCCCAGGGCTGGAACTCAGGGCTCCCTCCTCCTCACGCTGTTCTCACTGTGGACTACAGCATGAAAAAGGAGAGGAAAAGACACAGATTAGGTAGTCATCACCACGTCTGTGCTCCTCTCCTCTGAGCCATGGAACAGTGGCTTTATTCCAGGCAGCACCGTGCCCAGGTGGAAGACCATGTTTCCCAGACTACAGGTAACTCTATGTGGCCTATGATCAAGTTTTGACCAATGAGATAAAAGTTGGGATTCTGGGAGGGACTTCTGGAAGGTTGTTTAGAGAAAGCTGCTCCAGCCAGGAGGGATATCCGCCCCTCCCAGCCATCCTCCAGCCTGGAATGTAGATGTGATGGCTGGACAGCCAACATTTTTCTCTTTGATGTTAATTTATGATTGCTCTTAAGGGCCATTAGAGTAGGAGAAGACAACCCAGGCCAGATTAGAGTGGGGAAAGGTGATCCCAGGTGCTTCTTTTCCACACCCCCAGGCTCTTCTCCACTCCCTGCTTCCTACCCAGCTCCTTCTCTGATAGCAGCAGAGAGACCTGCTCTAGTCATCAGTTTATACTTCCTTATTCTTCTTTTTTTTTTTTTTTTTTTTTTTTGCAGTGCTGGGGGTTGAACCCAGGGCCTCACGCCTGCATGCTCTGCAAGTGCTGGACCACTGAGCTGCGCCCTCAGCCCATTTTTTTTTTAGTTTATTTGAGACAGGGTCTCACTAAGTTACGCAGACTGCCTCTGGTCTTGAACTTTCCATCCTCCTGCCTCCGCCTCCCAAGCCACTGGGATTTACACTTCCTTCTTGTGTATAGTCTATACCTGAATGTGCTGGACCCTGAAGCTTGGTGCTATGAGTATCTTTTTTTTGGGGGGGAGGGGCGGTTTTCTGCTTGCTTATTTGTTTGTTTTTGTGGTACTTGGAGGTTGAACCAAGGGCCCGGTACCTACTTTGCAAGTGCTCTACCACTGGGCTGCACCTCCAGCCCATTTTTAAATTTTTTATTTTGAATCAGGGTCTTGCTAAATTACATAGGCTGCCTCTGGCCTTGAACTTGTGACCCTTCTGCCTCTGCCTCCTGAGTTGCTGGGATTACAGGTGTGCACCACTGCATATTTTTAAGGTCAAGGCTGCCTGCCTGCCATGGATGGGGACTTTAGAAGTACAGATGGCCAAGGCAGGAGTGGAGTCCTGACACCCCTTCTCACCCTGCACAGAAACTTCAGGAGTGTGGGGTGTGGGGACATGTTGCCCCCTCAGGATAAGGGCTGCTGTTGTGAATGGGGGTAAGGGAAGCCCTGGCTTTGAGTCCTCCTTTCCCACGAGAACCGCCTGTGGAGCTTACAACCCACAAAGTCCGAAACACCTCCCCTGGAGATTCTCATTTGGAGGCATAATGGGCACTTAGAAATTGCTTTTGCTAAAAAGCATTGACTCCTCTCTTGGGCCCACAAGGTAACTAAAGGCAGACTAAAAGCCTGGCATCTCTACCTTCATTCTATGTATGTTTTCATTAGGCACCTCGCTGTCAGCTTTTATGATGTTCTATTCCAGATCCCCAAGAGCCACCTAAACCTGTAGTCACTTTGGATTCCAGAAACAATGACAGTGATTGGTAAACACCTTTATAACAAAGGACCAAACCTACCCCCACAGCACTGGGTGAGCCTCGAAGGACAGAGCACTCTGAAATGAGGGCAATTATCCATGATGGTGAAGCTGCACCCTGGAGCAGCAGAATCACCTATGGCAGCTAGACTGCTCCACGCAAGCCATGACAGTGCCAACAAGTTCTTCAGACCACCTTGTATAACTGGAATGGGGAGAATGATCAACCAGACCCCTTTTCCATCCTGTCTACTTAATTATGCAGACCTCTTGCCCCTGCCCTGATTCTTCCTCTATTTAAACTTAAAGGTCGGGTCAGTACCCTGAAGACAGCCTTGGGGTCCTTTATTCCTCTTCCCAATGTGCACGTTGATTAGTCTCCTTTCTCTGCTACTCACCACTTTCTGCTCTTTAATTGGCATATTGGAAACAGATGACTGAGCTTAAGCTGCTGGACTCCCAGAGCTGGGGGTTCTGCCCTAACATTCCAGTAACAAGGGTTCCGGGTGCCACTGAGGGATCTGCAGGTGGAAGCAGAGATGGTCAACCAGGCTGAGCCCCTGGGTCTTACCTCAGCTGCAAGCTAGGCCTTCTCTGGCTCTCCTGCCATGTCCTATGGTATTGGCTGAGCAGCAATGGCCTGCTCCAGTAACTACTGCCTTTCAATTCCCTGCTCCCCAAAAACTAGTCCTCCAGACTGAAGATGAGGGGACTTGCAGGAGGAGAAGGTGACCCCAAGGAAATGAATGGCTTTGCTGCTGCCCCTGGTCCTCAACAGCTGGCATTTCGTTGGGTAAGCGTATGTGACCCAGAAGTCCCTGCCTCAGTTTTCTGTCACTTCCTTAGATTTTAGGACATGAGCTATTGCACAGTTCACACCCCTGGTATCACTTATAGGGGAACATGTCTGCATTTCATGTTTTGTGATATTTGTGTCTTAGTGAGCAGTAATTCTGTATTGGGTTAACACACAGCATGACACCTGTCTCAAGGAGACCTTTACTTTTGAGGTGGCTTTCTCTGATCAAATGGGGGTAAGGGAAGACTTCTCTTTGCAGATCACCCAGAGAGGAAAGGCCGTCTCTCAAAGAGGCTGAGAGAAGCAAATGTCTGGTTCCTTCTGATAAAGAGCACCCTGCTTCCTGGGGGAGGCCGCTGTGAATATGCTTCAGACACGTCTACTACTGTGGCTGTAGGAAAGCCTGGGACCTCTCAGGTGCCACTTGCCCCATGTCCTCTCCCATGGTTTGCGGGGAGCCTGACACTTTCAGCCTCATCCTCAGCCTGTGAGGGGCACCAGCTTGCACAGAAAAAGAGATGCCACTGGGAACGGAACCCTAAGAGGGCCATGATCCTTCCATGGCTGCGAACCAGGCTCAGCGGCCAGGTCTGTAAAGGGGCAGAGAATGGAGGTGAAAAATGAGTGGGAGGAGTCAGGCTCCCTCCAGTGTGGAAGACCAGAAGCCAAGGCAGTCTTTTCTCTGACCTTCCTATCCTTCCTACTGACCCTTGGGGGTAGCCTCTGTCTGCAGCACACGTGGCCTCTTGTGGCTTGGTACCCTTGGTCCTGCAGAGAGGCCAGTCCATGCCCTGCCTCATCTGGTTTGGTCACAGCTGTCTATAGAGAAAGTCTAAGCTGCAGAGCACGGCCGAGCAGTGCAGGACAGTGCCCCTGGGCTCTGCCCCCTGGGGCCAGGTGGCATTGCAAAGGCATCTTAGGGGTCTCGCCACATTACAGACTCACACCAACTTGGGTTCTGCTAATCCATAACAGTCCGTTTGTCTCCAAAATCACTTATGAGCCTTGGACTCTGTGAATCCATTACATTTCTTGGGGCCTCGAGTTGAGCTGCAGGTTTGAACCCATCATTCCAGTCAGTTAAGATTCTTTTGAACCCTTGTTCTGATATCAGGGCTATGCACCTTTCTCCCCGGTTTGGGCACTTGGCTGTTTTGAAAGATGCTTTCTAGGTGCTGAGCAGTGACAGGCTCTGCTCCAGAGCAGGTGTTGTTACTGGAGATTCATGGGGAATGCAGAGAGGCAGGTCCGGGGTGTGGGTCTGGGAATTTGGTAACCCTGGCCATTGTATCCAGCATATAAATGAATTTGTACCTGACACAGAAGTTATAGTAGAAAATACAAATAAGATTTATTAAAAGATAGTACATCATTTAGAATTACAGGGAAGACAGAGGCCCCTGAAGGAGCTTAGGTAAACCTGCAAAAGAACTTAAACTGGGTTCCCGGAGTGATTCTGCATGAAGATATTTTTATTTCCCAGGGAAAGGTAAAGTCAGAGAGAACAGAGTTAAGCAGGCTTCTAGAAGGAAAGGTATCTTAGATAGACAGAGAAGAGGGTGGGCCTGAGAGAAAGGAGAAGCGTGTTGGCAGTTGCTGGAGAAAAAAGAGAAGAGCAAAGGCCAAGAAGTGGAGAGGAAAGAAAAGAAGGAAAAGAGAGAGTGGGCACAAGTTTCTTCCAGTTTTCTCCAAACTAGGGCACACCAAGTGTGACAATCGACCCTGGGCCCCCAGCTCTGGGCACCCAGTGTGATATGAGATTGGGGTCTTTGTTTTGTAAATGGATGAATGGCTTGGATTAGTGTGGGGCCCATCAGAAAATGTCCTTCCAGTGTCTCCAGACACACATAGGGCTTCACCCATCATAGGCAATGGCAGGAGTTAATTTCAATCCCCTTTTCCTTCAAATTGCTTGCTAATGCCTAAGCTGACTTTCCTATCAACATCGCCACCAGAAACTTCCGCGGAGACTTTGGGTCTTGTTTTTCAACCCTGCAGGCCACACTTAGCCTAGCCTCCTCACTATGGCTGGGCAGGCTCCTCCTTTTCAGGCTTTGCTCCCCTCTTCCAGACAGCCCTGTGTCCTCCCAGAACACATCAAAGGACAAGGGAGAGAACCATCTTTTCCTAGCTGCAGTGTAAGATCTGGTTCTCTGAGACTGTTGGTGCATGGCACAGCCAGGCCAGACTCAGGGGCACACAGTGCTCCTGGAAGTCTGAGAGCTGCTGATGTTGTGAGCCCCCAGGAAGAAAGGATAGGTGTGGGGCCTCTCCATCACTTATGGTGATGGCAATAGAAGAGACCACACCAGAGAAGACCTTGCTATGGTTTGGACAGGGTTGAGTGTGTCTCCCCAGTATTCATTGCTGGAAGCTTGGTCTCCAGGGTGGTGGTGTCAGGGTGGTGGTCCCTTTAAGATGTGGAGCTTACTGGAAGGTGCCTAAGTCATTGGGGGAATTCCCCTTGGAAGGGATTAATGCTGGTTTCATTCAGTGAGATAATTCTTCCAAGAGTGACTTGTTTAAAAGAAAAGGCCAGGACTGATCAGGTCTCTGGATTCCTATCTCCCCATGATCTCTTCTGCACATGTACCAATCATCATGATGCCACCCACCAAGGGGCCCTTACTAGAGCCAGGCAGAAGCCAGTACCATGCTCTTGGACTTCCAGAACTGTAAGCTAAGTAAATTTCTTCTCTTTACAAATTTCTACCCTCAGGTAATTTGTTATAGTGACAGAAAATGAACTAGGATAGTGTTAGAACAGAATCAGTGGCTCATCTCCGACATGCATCCATTATCTTTCTGTCAGGCTGTCAGAGGGACTCCTGTGATGCTACCAGATAGTGTAAGGCCCCTCAACAGCAATTCCCTGCAAACCAGATTTCCATCTGTCTTCTCCCAAAGGGGCCATAACCACAAGACCATGAGAGGAGAAGGGGCTGATGTCAGCATCAGATGTGGCCCAGGCACTGATCTTGAGTCAAGGCCTCTCCTGACCAAAGAGAGAGGGTAGCTGAGGCAGATCTGGGTGAGGAGGAGGAGGATGTACCTCTGGGCTGGTAGCCCTGAGGACATCTATCTCAGGCCAGAAGGTACTGTTCTCTTGTCTGACACAGAAATGAAGTCTTGAGGACTTGGTGATCCTCTGGCCCTGAGGGGACTCACCTTGCCATGCAGAGGGGGCAGTGCATCTGGGCTGCAAGGGCTGATGTTTTAGCTGACCTGAAGCCTTCCCACAGCAACCTTCCCTGACAATCTATTTGGTGGGAGTCTACTGCTTCTAGAAGCCTGCCCCACCACAGGGAACCAGAGCGCAGCTCTGTCAGTCTGCCTGGGCCCTCCCCACCCAACTACTTCTTACAAAGCTGCCTATGGCCCCAGGATACCTGCCATCTTCCGGCCAATGGCCCATGCCCTGTAGCCATGCCAAAGTCACACCAGGCCTGCATTCAATGTCATAGGGACTCTCAAGAACTTTGCTGAAACCCTCACATACTTCCTGTGATCTCTGTTTGGGCCTCACCCTATCCTTACTGCTTGGTGAGACTCATGAAGACATTCCCAGGGACAGGCTGCTCACCAGAGAGCCTCTTCCCCTACCACCCCACCCCACTTCACCCCTCCCTCGAAGGCTCACTCAACACATGCTCAGAAGTTTAGTTTTGATGTGTTCCCATCTGTACCTTGTTTGTTTGTTTGTTTGAGAAGGGATCTCAAGGTTGTCCAGGCTGGTTTCTAACTCCTGGGCCCACATGATCCTCTTGCTACTACCTCTCTCTAGCTTTTCCCATCTATTCTATTTTTAATTTTTTTTTTTGTTTGTTTTGTTTTGTTTTCAGACAAGGTCTCACTAAATACCCCAGACTGGCTTGGAACTCAAGAGCCTCTTGCCTCATCCTGAATGCTAGGATTACAAGCTTGTACCACTATGCCCAGATTTCTCATCTCTTCAAAATTTACATTCACATTCAAACTCTCTGGCCATGAGAATGTCTTGTCCTCAAAGATAGGACAGACGGTCCTTCACTTGATGATGGAACTTGAGCACCACCTTCTCTCCTAGGTGGGGCTAGGGATGGAGGAGGCAGGGCTGACCGGCAGTTCCATCAGGCTCTGGCTTGGGAAGGAGACCTGTGGCATTGGCTCCTGGCCTAGCCACTGACTCAGGAAAGTCCCTTCTTCCTTGCCTCAATTTCTCCACCTGTCAAATAGGCAGATTCAGTATCTTCATCAGCCCTCCCACCCTCAGGCTGAGGAAGAGGCTTGGTGTGTTTTGCTTTCCTGGGAGAAATCTTACCTTCAAAGAGCTGTCTTTTTCTTGTAGACCTTTATGAAAATAATAGTGGCAGCTAGTGATTGGCTTAATTGCAATAATTGAGGAGACAGTGAGCGGGTAGTGAAGGACTTGTTTATCTCCCAAGTCCCTAAGAATTTTAGTCCTTCCCCAGAGCTGGGACCTAAACACCTGCCCTACTAGTGCACCCAAGTCAGAAAATACTGGGGTGAAAAAAGCCTCCATGGCAGTCACTAATTGCCCCATAGGTGGATTCTATTAGGCAGTGCAAGGGCTATTTCCATCTTGTGGGTGATGGGGATAAAGTTAGAAAGTGATCGCTAGGGGAATGAATCTTTCTAGCAGCTCCAACTGGAGGAGGAGAGCGACAGGAGGGGCAGGTCAGTCCTGGAGAGAGCAGCTTTCCTGATAGCAGTCTGTGGGTGGGACAGGCACCCACAACACAAGATGCAGGGCTCAGTGACCTGGCAGGAAGGCTATGGGGCTGGATGAGGTGGGCAGAGCCTGCATTCAGCTGTTCAGTATATAGTCATGGGCAGTGGAGTGGGGACCTCCCACTGGATGGTTGTACCTCCAGGGGAAGTGTTTTGCTCTGGACCCTCCCTGATCCACAGCCAGCACCCACTGAGGGTGCCAGGGCACCCCCAGCCCAGTCCTTACTGAGGCCCTGATCCTCATCTCTGAGTCACTCTTTGATGAGGTCCCATTTCCCCTGTGCACCCCGTTATTAAGCGGACTATTCCTTTCATGACTGTTCACCCTTGTCCGCCATATATGAGAAAAATGCAGGGCGACAATGGCAAGGGTAAGGATTCCACTGCAAGCCTTGCCCTGACTCTCACTTGAGTCCCTTCTTTACCAGTAACCCTATCAGGGCCTCCCACAATCCCTGTGCTTCTCACCCACCCTCCCAAACTAGTACTGAACTGTTGCCAGGGCTGTGCTGCAGGGGCCCAGAAGCCAGCAAGCCAGGCTGTCACTCCAGACTTCCAATGGGGCAGGGCTGCCAAGGAAATTCACAAGCTCCCATTACTTCTTTAAAAACAAGTAATACATGTTTAATGCACAGAAATGGGGATGCACAGATGAGCAAAAGAGAAAAATTGCCCAGGATTCTACCTGGGAATGGTCACTGTTTCATCCATGTACTGCTCTGTTATCCACTATCTGCCATTACTAATACACTGCCAGGATCTTTCAGATCAAAAGAGACCTTTTCACATCATTTTCTTTGTTGAATGCCCAGCATGTCATATAGGGTGCTCATTTCAACCAGCTCGTCTGAGGTGCCCTGGACTGTTTCCGGAGAATAATGTTGCCAGGAACATCCTCCATCCATTCAGCAATGTCTCTCACCTGCTCAGGAAAAGGAGACTGTCTGGGTACTGGGCAGGCATACAGCCATTTACAAAACAAAGACCTGTACAGACACATGTCTGGGCACATCCTCAATTAGTTCATTCAGCTGATGATTGGCTGTGGCATGGCTTCTCTGCTCTCTGTGGTCCCCAAGGACTGTGTGTGTCAGGGTTCGTCTCTGTTCCACATAGGCCTGGCAGTGGTTACTGGTCATGGCACTGAGGACAAAGCAGGCCCTAAAGTTAGTAGGGGTTTCCTGGACTGTGTCTGTCTAGGCCAGGGCTTCCTTAGGTGGCCTTGTTTTCCCAGCCTCTAGATTGGGCTGCTGGGCCTTGGTAAGGAAAATGAATTGGGCCACCCTAAATAATCCAGAAACAGCCCAGGCCCAGTATCTGGGGAGGGGAGAGGAAGCGCAGGACTGTGTGAGAAGCCAAGGGCAGCTGGGCCTGGCCCTGCCCCCCACCCTAGGCCTCCGCCCCTGTCCTTCCTAGGCTCCCTGCTGGCGCCCAGGTAGCTCCGGAGCCCAAACCTGTCCGGCCGGTTTTGAGCGCCGAGGAGGGAGGAAGGCTGCTAAAGGATGCACCGCCTGCCCCGTGCTCGCTGGCACCCTCCGCCGCCGCGTGAGCCTGTCCCGCCTGCCCCGCGGCCCACCAGCCAGACCCCATGACACGCTCGCTAGGCTTCGCGGCGCCCCTGCTGGGCCTGGGCCTGGTCCTGAGCCTGCCGGGTGCACTGGCCGGGGACTGCGTGTCCCTCGGCCCGGCAGAGCATCTGGTTTTCGCGCCTGCTGCCAGGACCCGGTGGCTGGCCCCTCGCGTCCGCGCGCCCGGGCCCCTGGACCCCCTCTATGACACGGTGCGCCGCTTCCTTTCCGTGGTGCAGCTCAACCCCTTCCCTTCTGGTGAGTGTTCCCTTCCCCCAACGGACCTCCTTAGGCATTGAGGCCCCACCCAAACTCTCTGCCCATCGGGTCCATAGGTTCTTGCAGGACAGGGTTCCCGGCGTTCCCCACTGCCTCTTCCTCCCAGAAGTCCTGGGACGTCCTGGAATACCAGGAGCAGCATCTGGAGAATCTCCAGAACCTGTGTGACCTTGGGCAAGCCCCTGTTCTTCTCTGAGACTCAGTTTCTCCTTCTTGAAAGTGGAAGACTCTGTATTAGAAGCACATTAGGCTCGTTCTCTGAGTCTCAGTGGTGCCAGGGCTCTGGAGGGCCAGGAGGGGCTTAATGAGGGGAAGGGCTGAAGGCCGGGCCCTTTCCCTGCCTTTGCAGTCTGCACCTGGAGGGTCTGAAAGGACTGCTCTGCGGGCCTTTCTTCAGCCATCCGTCCTGCAGCAGCCCCAAAGCCCTGCAGAGTGGCACTGGGCCACATGACACTACCTTCTCCAAGAATCCACCTTGGTGTGGCAGTAGGAAGGGGGTGGACACAGGCGCAGGGCAGTGGCTGTCTCCAAACCCTCAGCCTGTTCCCCTCCACCCCCAGACTTGGTAAAGGCCCTGCTGAATGAGCCGACCTCCCTGAAGGTGGATGAGGTGAGAACTGAGGGTCAGGGGCTGGGGAAGGAATTCCAGGTGAGCAGAAGGGGCCCCCCATGTTCAGTTCAACCCACCTGGTGGAGTGTTTGCTAGGGTGAGGGGCTCAGGCTTCCCTTCTCCTCCATGGGTACTGTAGTGGTGCCTGGGTTCAAACCCCAGCTCTGCTGGTGACTAGCAGTGGGGTTCTCAGTGAGCCCACACTTCCCTGGACTTTCAGTGGCCTCGGCTGTAAGATGGTCATTAACAAAGACTCTGAGGGCCCGGCGTGGTGGCGCAGGCCTGTAATCCCAGCGGCTTGGGAGGCGGAGGCGGGAGGATCGCAAGTTCGAGACCAGAGGCAGTCTGCGTAATTTAGCGAGACCCTGTCTCAAAAAGTAAAAAAAAAAAAAATGGGCTGAGGTGCAGCTCAATGGTCTAGCACTTGCAGAGCATGCAGGCGCGAGGCCCTGGGTTCAACCCCCAGTACCGCAAAAAAAAAACAAAACAAAAAAAAAACAAAGACTCTGTGCATCTCTTGCATAGGATCACCGAGCTCTGGGCAAAGGGACTACCACATATGCATTCCCTCCACTTCCCATTTCTGTCTTGAGCCAAGGGGGCGCCAGGGCTGGAGTGGGGTCAGGCCTGCCCCTCACACCATGCCGCCCTGCCCAGGTGGTGCGGTACGAGGCAGGCTACGTGGTGTGTGCTGTGATCGCAGGCCTCTACCTCCTGGCAATGCCCATCACCGGGCTCTGCTTCTGTTGCTGCCGACGCCGCCGGCGCTGCGGGGGCCGAGTGAAGACCGAGCACAAGGCCCTGGCCTGTGAGCGTGGCACCCTCATGGCCTTCCTGCTACTGACCACCCTCGTGCTGCTGTGAGGGGCTACTCAGGTCAGGCGGGAGGGCTGGGCTGTGGCCTGAGGCTCCCAGGCACCCTGCAAGTCCCTTCCTCCACACTTCCATCCCTGCAGGGCTGGCATTGTCTGTGCTTTTGTTACCAACCAGCGCACACACGAGCACACGGGCCCCAGCGTCGAAGCTGTACCAGAAACCCTGCTCAGCCTCCGGGGCCTGGTCTCCGATGTCCCCAAGGTTAGCACTTAGTAACCCCTGTGTCCCCATGTGAGCACCAGGCCCAGGCTAGACCGAGTAGAGTCCTCTTATAGCCCAGAGTCTTCAAAGCCAAAAGGACAGCCTTTCCTCTGCACACCTGGCTGCCCCCTGCTGGAGAGTCACTGAAGTGCATAGCTGAGCCCATGATGTCCTTTGGAGGGAGGGGGCTGTTGAGGGACAAGGAGAGGGACCAACCACCCTGTGTTTGCCTAGGAGCTGCAGACTGTGGCAGAACAGTTCTCCCTGCCCCAGAAGCGAGTCTTGGAGGAACTAGATGGTAAGGGTTACAGGTGGCCAGCCCTAGGAACCACTGCTCGGGCCTGCCTGGGGGGACCCCTCACTCCCTTATACTGGGCTCCCTCTGGGAACACCTTCACAGAGGGGTGCCAGGCCCAGCTGGTGAGCCTGTGCAGGCCTCTCTGCTGTAGGATGGAGAACCCAGCTGCACCCTGCAGAGCCTTGGGTTGGATGGGGGTAAGGGGTGAAGGTAGGGATGAGGGCTGTTCTCAGCTCATGGGCGGCCAGCCTCACAGAATGCCATGTGCTCTCCAGGTGTTGGCAAGAGCTTAGGGAACACAGTCCACAGCCAGCTCAAGAGCACAGTGTACCTGGCGCTGGCCTCACTGCACAGCCTGGGCCAGGGTGAGCTGAACCCGTACCCTGTAGACTGTGGGCCCAGGTGTTCTCCCAGGGTGGGCCCCCTCCCCCAGCCCCAGATTTCCTGTGCTGCCTCAGCCTCACCCACAACTCTGCCATCCTTTTATCCCAGGATCCCCTGTTGGCTGGCATCCCTGCCCACTTCCTGACCTGACATACCCTGGGATGATTTCCTTTGTGACAGTAGAGGTTAATGACCACAAGCCCCTTTAGCCAGGGGCAGGGAATGTTCTTCCTCCTACCAGACTGCTGAGAATGCCAGGAAATGTGGAGAATCCTCAGGCCAGGTGTGGGTCTCAGCCCTGCAGGTCTCCATGGACCACCTCCAAGTCCTGAACACCACCTCGGCAGAGCTGCAGGAGGGACAGCGGCACCTGGAGCCGGCTATGCAGGAGCACCGGGAACGCCTGCTTACCCTGCTGCAGGAGCCAGGGTGCCATGGAGACTGCAGGGGGGCCCTGAGCCGGGCCCGCACCCTGGAGCTAGGCGCTGACTTCAGCCAGGTGCAGGCCCAGGGCAGAGGCTCAGAAAGGCCATTTGGCCTGCTGCCTTCAGAGTCTCTGGGCATCCTAGTGGTCAGGAGTGGGGGTTCCTGAGGCTGACTCCTCCGATCCTCTTCCATGGGCTGCTCCTTCCTTTCTCTGAACATCTCAGGTTAATGACCATCAGCATGGCCCTGGGCCAAGAGTACTCCATGGGATATGTGCTGAGCCTGGAGCTTCACACGCATTAGCTCTTTGCTTCTCACTGCCTCCCAGGGCAGTAGGGGCTGCTGTGGTCACTGCTTTACACATGAGGGCACAGAGTTTAGAGGCATCTGCCCCCTTTCCTGTGGCAGGGATCCTTCTCAGACCTCCCTGTGGTCTCTTCCATGCCCCACTTCTAGGTTCCCCCTTTGGACGATGTCCTGCTTCGGCTGAATGGTGTCCCAGAGGCCAACTTCTCTAGCATTGTCCAGGAGGTGAGTGCCTGCTGGGCTCCCTGAGTCCCCCTCCACCTGCCTGGGGACTCACAAGGGAAAGGTCTTGGTTTTCTACTCTGGAAGCAGGAGCCCAGTTGAACCTAAGACTTGAGGCTGCCCCATTACATGGCACCCTGGGCCGGAGGTTCATTATGCCAGTCATTCACTGCACACAGTCTGGCTGGGGGTGTACAGGCCTGAAGCTCGGAAGGAGGAGCTAGGAACCCCTGAAAGCTGGGGGGCTGTGGGCAACCAGGAGCTGGCTCTCCTGCTGCTTGCTAGGGGACAGGCTGGCCCTGCTGGGTGGAGACAGTCAAGGAGAGGTTGCCATGTGAGTCAGCATCCGTGACCCAGGCCTGGAGCTGGGAAATTGGTGAGTCAGCCACGTTGGGTAGCTGAAGTGGAAGGTTCCGGGAAGAGAAAGTGGAGCTGAGGCAGAATGGTAGTTGGAGCTGCACTTCCGGTGGCAGGGCTGCTTGTCCTGTGCGGGATGGATGGGAGAGGTAAGAGGATGGCCAAGTGAGTGGCTGTCCTGTGTCCAGGAGGGGTCTTCGAGGAGAAGTGTTTTATGGAGTTGAGTGGGGTTGGGCCAAGAGAGAAGAAATCTGAGACCAAGAGAGGCGGGGGGGGGGGGGTGCCTCCTGTGTTGGGAGCCCCCAGCAGCAATGCCCTCCCTCTGGGATCCCTGGAGGGGATGTGGACACCAGGCAGAGGGCAGAAGGCACAGCCCCATTGGTTCTGCAGGAGAACAGCACCTTCAACAGCTTCCCGCTCCTGGTGGCCATGCAGACGGCCAATGCGGTCCAAGGTGAGGCCCTGGCCGGGGCCAGGCTCACTCCTAGCTGGCCATCCCCACTGTACCCCTTCCAAGGAGGCTCACCGAGGGAGGAGCCAGGCAGTGGGAGGGAGGCCATCCTCCTCGGCTGGGCCCTCTTAGGGTCCCAGAAGTGCAGCCCCCACCCCTGGGGGCCCTCTGGATCCCCTAAGCCCCTGCGGTTTGGGGCAGACCTGAAGAAGGCGGTGGCTGAGCAGCCTGAAGGTGTGAGGATGCTGGCCAGAGGGTTCCCAGATTCGGAGGCAGCTTTCCGCTGGAGCCAGGCACTGGAGGAGCTGGAGCAGCACAGCCGCCCCTACCTGCAGGAGTTGCAGCGATATGAGACCTACAGGTACAGGGAGCCCCGGCTCTGGGGTGGGTGGGGTGGGCATCCCAGACTCTCCTCCCTGAGCCCCATTCTAGTCCCCATCCACACCTGGCCATGCTGCACATCTGCCTCCTTTGAAGCCAAGACCCTGACTACTTAAATGTCCATGTCCCAGCTGGCCGTGTGCCCTTGGAACCTGAGCCTGGGGCCCCTGTCAGTGTTCTGAGGCCTCCAGAAGTGTCTACACCTGCCCTTCCAAAGCCCCAGCCTCAGGCTTAAAGGCCCACCCACCCACTAGGTCCCTCGCCAAGGTGCCCATTCTCAGCTAGCCCCATCCCCCTCTGGCAGGTGGATCGTGGGCTGTGTACTGTGCTCCACAGTCCTGCTTGTGGTGCTGTGCAACCTGCTGGGCCTCAGCCTGGGCATCTGGGGGCTGTCTGCCAGGGAAGACCCCAGCCATGCAGAGGCCAAGGGAGAGGCTGGCGCCCGCATCCTCATGCTGTAAGGAGGGGTTGAGGAGATGCTGGTACAGTGATGGGAATCCTGGGAGACCTGAGATTTAATGCTCTGGCCTTGCCCCATGTTCTGGGCAATGCTGGGCAAATTGATGACCTATCTGGGCCTCAGTGCCCTCATCCATATAAGGAGTTTGGACTAGAGCAGGAATGGCAAATAAGAAGCACTTCTGCCTCCCACACCAGTGACAACTGTGGTACTCAATGGGTACACTTTCCCAAGCGTCCAGACACAGTCTCAGGATCCTTTCTAACCAGTTTCCAGGCAGCACCAACAACAACAGGAGGCATCAGGAGAGGCAGACTCTGCTTGTCATTCCTAGAGTCAGTGGTTTCTGAGGCCAGGGCTGCCACATATAGTTGTGCAGGTGGTTCACTAAACAAGAGTACCTGGCCAAAAGGGAACCTAGGGACTGAAATCCACCTCACGTTTCACTCTCCAAGCCTCATGGCCTGGTAAGGTGGTGCACACCTCACAAAGGAACCCTGCAAGTCTGTGGCATCCAGTCTAAGAGGCCTTACTACTCAGTCCCACTGGGGTGCTGTATCTACTGATGGTCATACCTGGCCATGCCAGTGACCCTTTCAAAAGGCTGGGCTCTGGAACAGGTCACCTTCCTGGGCCCCTGTTCCAGAAGTGGGTAGTCCTATCTTTTAGAAAAAAACAGTTGTGCCCCATTCTAGGCTGTCAGGGTCAGGAGGGCCCAGTGACAGGGTGGGGGCAGGGTGAGGACAAGGAGTGCTGGCCTTGGGATGTGGATAGGGACAG
The DNA here is from genome assembly GCA_007922755.1 of Pedetes capensis. Classification (NCBI taxonomy): domain Eukaryota; kingdom Metazoa; phylum Chordata; class Mammalia; order Rodentia; family Pedetidae; genus Pedetes; species Pedetes capensis. Next base: position 90,078 of record VMDO01002715.1, on the reverse strand, counting down.
AGGTCCAGCCCTGGGTAGCCAGTCTCCATACTGCCTCAGCCCCGTCTCTCACCTCCCCAGAGGTGCAGCCTTCAGCTTCCTCTTCGCTGCCCCACTCATCCTCCTGGTCTTTGCCACCTTCCTGGTGGGCGGCAACGTGCAGACGCTGGTGTGCCAGAGCTGGGAGAGCGGAGAGCTCTATGAGGTGCGCCTGTTCCTGCACTTGGCCCAGATAGAGCCAGAGGGAGCTGGGGACAGAGGGACTTTGTTCAGAGGAAGTGGGAGCCAGGGGGGTCAAGAGTGAGAGAGGGCCCAGAGGAATGAGGACAGAGGGGCCGGGAAGAGACTGAGAGCCACCAGTGGGTGGGAGAGAGAGAGATGACCTGTGAGCCCCAGGGTGCTACCGAGGCCTCAGGCACGGCCCCTGTGTGGCTTCACCCACACCCATACCCCTTTCCTGACTCAGGGACCTGGAAGCCCTGGAGCCTGGTTGCTTCTAGTGGGGGAGCTGAGACACTGGCCTGGGTTCTCTGCAGAAGGCCAGGCAGGGCCCCCGGCTGGGGTGCATAGGAAGAGTTCCTGTACGGAGCCAGGGCCTGCAGTCATTTGAGTGAGAGGCCAGGGCCTGGCTAGAGTCCTTGCCCCAGTCTCTCCCATGCCAGGGTGGCAGCAGGCCTTAGAGATGCCAGGCCAGCCTTGACCCCACCCTGCTCTTAGCTCCATTTCTCCCTGCCCATTCCCAGTTCGCAGACACCCCAGGGAACTTGCCCCCATCCATGAACCTGTCCCACCTGCTCGGCCTAAGGAAGAACATCAGTGTCCACCTGGCCTATCAGTGAGTGCACAGCCTGGGCTGGGGGTGAGGAGGGGCCCTGGAGAAGGGTGGCCCAATAAGGTCGTGTCAACCCCCACCTGCCATCCCCTGTAGCTGGTTCTCAGTGTTCATCCTCCCTCCCCAGGCAGTGCAGGGAAGGGGCTGCGCTCTGGAAGGTCCTGCAGCTCAATGATTCCTATGACCTGGAGAAGCACCTGAATATCAGCCGGGTGAGAGAACATTCTAGAAGGCTATGAGGACCCTTCCTGCAGATCCATCTCTCTGGTCCTGCTTCTGTGGAGGCACTGTTTCTTTGAGTCCAAGTTGTCTGTAGGAACTATTGAGGTGCCTCAGGACAGAGGACCCACCTATAAGCCCAGGGCCTGGCCAAGCTAGAGCCAAGGAATGTTTCAGAGGTGTGGGTGGGTGTGTGAGTAGCTGACAGCCATGGACAGTTCTGCGTGTTGTACTCCAGGGAAGGGTGAATATAGCTGGGGTTGTAGGAGGGAAGGACGGTGACAGCAAGTAAGAGACTGTCCTGGCTGAGGACATGTGGTAGCTGGCACGTGCCGCTGGGGAGAAGGGAGTGAAAACAATGCTCAGCAAGTTGGGTAATGCCCATGGGGGGCTCACTGGGCCCATTTCCGAGCTTACACAGACAGCAGGTGGTGGTGGCAGATTCTGCCGCCCGTCTGACTCCCAGAACTCTGCCTGTACCCTTGGACTTGGAGCACTCCCTTGCTGGAGGTTTGCACAGCATGTTAGAGAGTGAAGCTCATAGGTTGATGCAGAACTGGAAACACTTATAGGTGCTGGCAAGGGACAGATGGTTCTACAACCAAGAAAGGGATACATGGGGACAGGGAATGTACTTTGAGAATGTGGTTCCGAAGATGAATGGAGGCTACAAAGCATTCCCTCTTTTCCTCTCTCCATGCCTAGTGAGGTGGGGAGGGAGTCCCTGGGGAGTGATTTCTAAGCATATCCTAGGAAAACACAATGCCCCCCCAGTAGTCCATCCCTGCTGTCCACACCGAGCTGCCTTTTGACTCTGCATCTTTTGACTCTGGAAACTGTTCCAGCTCCTCTCAGATCGAGACTCCATGCTGAGCCCAGACACATGGTCCATTGGCACAAATGGTCTAGTCCCGACACCACGCATTCAGTGGGATAGCCTGGGACCATTTGCTTAATGCTGCAGCTCACTCTCCAGTATCTTTACCACAGGAGGTCTACAGAGCAGTGTCTCCATGCTAGGCCAGAGACACTGCCCCATGAAGGAAGGTTGGCCAGGGAGGGCTGCAGCAAGTCCCTAGGCACCGAAAATCCCCTGCCTTGCTAAATGGAAGTCCTGGCTATTAAGCGGAAAGGTCCCAGCCCTGGTCCTGGGAGGGGAATGGTCCAGTTCACAGAAGAGCCTGGACAGATAGGGCTTCAGGTTCAGAGCACTGGGCAGTCATTGGAGGCCATCTAGCAGCTTACCAAATGTGACCTTAAGAATACTTGCCCTCCATTGGGTGTAGCGGCACACACCTGTAATCCCAGTGACTTGGGAGGTAGAGGCAGGAGGATCGCAAGTTCGAGACCAGAGGCAGTCTGTGTAATTTAGTGTGACCCTGTCTCAAAAAAGTAAAAAAATGGGGTGAAGGTGCAGCTTTGTGGTACAACACTTGCAAAGCACGCAAGTGTGAGGCCCTGGGTTCAACCCCCAGTACCACAAGAAAAAAAAAAAAAAAAAAGAATATTTGCCCTCCAAGGAGGTGGCAACGAGCCAGTTATGCAAAGATCAGGAAGACAAGCTGTTCTCTTCAGGGCAGCAGGAGGCATGGCCCACCACACACATGTCCCATGTTTGTCTGTCATTCGTGCTGCCATAAGACTTGAGTCAGAGGTTTAGGACTTTCCTGCCCCTGAGGGAGGAGGCCTGGCAGGGCAGAGAGAGGTGAGCAGAGCCAGGCTGCATTCCCTACCTTGCTGGGCACCCTCAGCAAGTGAATGCTCTTCTGTGACCTCAATTTCTCAACCATTAAAAACTGAGACTCAGTTGGGCACGGTGGTGCATTCCTAGAATCCCAGCAACTCGGGAGGCTGAGGCAGGAGGATCATGAGGTCAAGGACAGAAGCAGCATGCATAGCTTAGCCAGACTCTGTCTCAAGATAAAAAATGAAAAGGTGCTGCAGGTGTGGGTCAGTGGTAGAGCACTTACCTAGCATGAACGAGGCCCTGTGTTCAAATCCCCAGCACTAAGGGGAAAAAAATTGGAGGCTGAATTTCAAAACCACTAACTCTATTGCAGTAATAATAGGAAAATGACAAGGGTCTTTTCTGAAAATATGGTTGCCTCTATTGGTTCGTTCATTCATTCATTCATATAGTCCACAGACTTTTACCTTGCCAACCACATGGCAGCCTCTGCTGTAGATGCTGTGGGTTTGGAGTAGAATAGTCAGACTGAGGCTCCACTATCTCAGAGCTGACAGTAACTAACAACTACACAGATAAGCAATTTTAGAGCCTCAGATGCTATGAAGTTCTTAACCCAGGGCTTGTGCTAAAGAGGGGTCAGGTGGCCAGGGAAGGCTGTGCCACAGCCCAGTAACCAGATAGGCCCTGGAAGAAGCTTGGGTCTTGGGGGGCAGGGATGAGGAGCAGAGGCCTCCTGGGTGCCAGGCTAGGGGTATGGATGTGTCCAGGGTAGGGGCCCCTGGGTAACCTGGCACCCCTCTCCCAGGGGAACCTCACTGGGGTCCTGGCTCAGCACCTGGGCATGCCCCCACCCTGTCCCCTTCCCAGTATGCCAACAAGATGCAGCAGGACTTGCAGAGCTTCACAGTGGACATGAAAGATCTGGACCTGCTGAGCCCCGCTGCCCGCCAGGACCTGGAGGCGCTGCAGAGCAGTGGGATAGAGAATGTCAACTACGGTGCCTTCCTCATTCAGGTCAGCAGTGGGCACCCCACGTGCCCCAGCAGGGTAGGGACAAAACGGAGAGATCCCAGAGGAGCTGGCCATGTGATTCGCCTGGTCCCAGCTGTCGGCCTTCTCTCTGCTCCCAGGACCTCTCCCTGTTGAGAATGCCCCCAGACCCTAATACCCTCCTCACCACACCCTTGTGCCCTCGTTCCCAACTCGGTGGCACTTGTCACTGTTCATGGTCCTGAATGCTCTGCTGCCCAGAATGCTGATGGGCGCGCCTCTTCCCTGAGTCACAGCAGACAGTGGTGGTGCTTTTTTCTTTTTCTTTTCCTTTTTTTTTTTCCTTTTTCTTTTCTTTTCTTTCTTTCTTTCTTTCTTTTTTTTTTAAGACACAGTCTCTCTAATTTATGCAGACTGCCTCTGGTCTCAAACTTGTGGTGCTCCTGCCTCTGCCTCTCGAATTGCTGGGATTACAGGTGTGCACCACCGTGCCGGGCATGGTGGTGCTTTTTTCTGTCCTTTCAGAAACTGTCTGAAATATTTCACAGTTCCAGGCCAAACCCACTGTGACTGATGTATCACAATGGACCTAGTGGGTACAGGGTGTGTTTGACCAGACTGAGAATTCGAAGGCTGGGGCAGATGGAGGTGGCTGCTGGGAACGTCAGGGTTCACCCCTCTCTCCTGTCTGCCTGCAGACCCAGAAGCCCGTGGTGAAGACCGATGTGGAGCAGCTGGCTCAGGAGCTGGAGGGGCTGGCCCAGGCCCAGGTGAGAAGGGGTGGAGACTTCTCTGCAGGCCAAAGGAGATCTGGTGGCAGAAGGAGGCAGGAGTGCTTACATTAGGGGGCGAGCGCAGATGCAGATGACTCTGGGCCCACACAGAAAGGCCAACACCCCTCACCTGCTACTGGGCATGAGGGGCTCTACCTCAGTGGGCTGTGTGGTCTTCGGCAAGTCATTCAGCATCTCTGGGCCTCTGTTTCCTCATCTATAAAGTGACCCATCTCCCATCTCAGATCAGATGGGAAGTAGCTGTTTGACATCACACAGCCACCCAGGTGTTGCTATGCACACACCACTTGCAGAATCTGCCAGAATAGGTGCTTTAAGGATGTCACGATGAATCAGAGAGCATGCCAGCCACCCTCCGGGGGAGGAAATCACATTTTGTATTTATAGATACCTAGAGTTTCAGAAGTTCTCCTGAGACCCCACAACCACCCTGACGCTGGGTAGCATAAAGCATCCCTCACTTTCAGCAGAGGCCACTGTGGCTCACGCAAGCTGTGTCTCACTTAGGGTTACCCAGTGAGCTAGGAGCACACCTAGAACCTGGGCGAAGGCCCCAACCCCAGAGCAGACCCTGGAGCTTAAAAAGGCCTCAGTTTTCTGCCTCTGAACCCAGAACTTTCCACCTCCTCTCAGTATATCGGTTGAAAGGCTGGGTTGAGGATACGTTGGGAAAGCCTTTTCTGTCTGGGGTGGGAGCCATGCCTATCTCTGTCTACCCTCAGAACAATTCTGTGCTGGGCCAGCAGCTTCAGGAGGAGGCCGAAGGGCTCCGAAATCTCTACCAGGAGAAGGTTGTCCCCCAGCATAACCTGGTTGTAAGTTTGGAGGAACAGGGAACCTGGGCCTAGGGGATATGGAAGAACAGGGAGGGCAGAGAAGGAGGAGGGAGGCACCAGGAACCACTTCCTCCCTCTGTATCCCTGTCCCTAGTCAGCCCTCATCTCCTCCACAGGCCAAGCTCAACATCAGCGCCAGGGCCCTGGAGTCCTCGGCCTGGAATCTCCAGGTGGCTGCCAGGCTGGGGAGGGTGGCAAATGAGGGAGGAAGGAAGTGGGGAACACCTGGTTTGAAACCTGCCTGCTCTGCCCTGTCCCACTGGAGGTTGAGGGTGGGGGTGGGAAGAAGATGGGTGGGGGGCAGATCCTTGAGAACAACCATCTTTGACCTCTAGATCCCTAGGGCCTGCCCCTCTCTGGCCAAGGTGGCAGGTCATTTCTCCTGTGTTGGATAAATGGATAGGTGGGTGGATGGATGGATGGACAAGTGAGTGCGTGAGACACTGAGCTGGGTTCTCTCCTCCAGCTGGAGACCTCAGATGTCCTAGGCAACGTCACTTACCTAAAGAGAGAGCTACCTGCCTGGGTCACCCGCATCATGAGGAATGTGAGTGAGGGGCAGAGCTGCCTCCAAGCCAGAGAACACAGGGCTTCCACCCCAGGCTTCTGCAGCCCTTCCCTCAATGTGGCACCCAGGAAAGCTGGGCTTGTTCTGTTGGTGTCACAAGTTGGACAGGGGGATCTTCCTGGGACCCCTGCCAGCTGGCGCCTCCTCTTTTTCCTGCAGGCAAGTGAATGTCTCCTGACCAGGGAGATGGGCTACTTCTCTCAGTACGTGGCCTGGGTGAGAGAAGAGGTAAGTGGGCTCAGACCCCTCCTGGCCTCAGAGCAACTACAGTTTATTCAACCCCAGCTGATCTCCCTGCTCTACTTCTGTCCTGTCACCTCAAGCCCTTTGGGGGTACTCTTGTTGTTAGGTGCCATTGAGTAAGGTCTGACTCATAGCAACCCTATGTATGATAGAACGAAATATTCCCTGACGCTGTGTCATGCCTGGCACTATGTCAGTGCTTCTCTGCTATTCACAGGGTTTTCAATGGCAGATTGTTTGGGGATTGCTTGGGGAGTGGATTGACACATCCTCCCATTTTTGCAATGCTGGAGATTGAACCCAGGGCCTCAGAGCACAGAGCAGCACCCTACCAACCCCAGCCCCCCTACCACTGCAGGATCAAACCCAAACTTCCAAACCTGGCATCTGCCCTCCCCACCTGTGCCCCAGCCCTTCTCTGAGGCCCAAGTGTAAGCTAGGTTGACCACAGCTCTCTAGAACATGCCGTCCGCACCTGGCCCCCATTCCCTTCCATGGGCTGGACCCCCTTGCCCAGCCTGTCTAAAGCCTGCCTCAGAGCCTACGTCCTCCTATGGTCCCATGCTGAACACGGCCTCTGTAAGCTGTCTGCGCCCCGCACTAGACCCACAAGCAGTCTGAATTCCCCAGAGTATCTGCGCGTGTGCCTGTGTATGTGCATGACCATGGGTGTACACACACATGTAGCTTCTTCAGTGACAGTGACTTAAAGCCCACCCGGGGGACACCATAGGGCTTAGTACAGGCTGGTGAATGGATGCACAGGGTGGGAGCTGAGCAAGCAGCCTGTGAATGTGTCCCCGTCTCTCGTGTACCTGGAACGTGTGTCTCTGCAAGTCCCTTCTGCTGTGTCTGTGTACAGATGTGCAGTGCCATTGGCTGTGTCTCTGGACCTCTCTGTGTCCCTGTCAGCCTCCCTCAGAATATGGGGTGCACATCTGTGAGTCTGAGTGTCTCCACATGTACCTGCCTCATGTTGGTACCATAGGTGACTCAGCGCATTGCCACCTGCCAGCCCCTCTCCGGAGCCCTGGACAATAGCCGTGTGATCCTGTGTGATATGATGGCCGATCCCTGGGTGAGTGTCCCCAGCCCATCAGCCCCATGGAGGGGAAGTAGGAGCAGGGTATGAGGCCAGGCACAGCCTCTGCCCAGGTTGGGCCCCCTCGGAGTCATTGCCAAGGCTGTGGGTATAGAGAGGTGGCAAAAGCACCATTGCCTGGACAGGTGAGCTGATGTCACACCCCCTATGCAGAATGCCTTCTGGTTCTGCCTGGGCTGGTGCACCTTCTTCCTGATTCCCAGCACAATGTTTGCCGTCAAGACTTCCAAATACTTCCGTCCCATCCGGAAACGCCTCAGGTGAGGGGCTGCCAGGACCATGGGGGCATTGGAGGCCCAGAAAGGAGTCTTTATGGCCCTGTAGGGAAGGCTGTGCCCCATCCCTGAGGAGACCTGCTCTAGGTGCTGCAGGGCCTGGAAGTTCTCCCAAACACCTGCCCCATATCCTTCTTGCTGCAACACATCCACCTGGGCAGAGTCTCTGCCATCCTCTGGAGGGCCCCTGAGGCAGGACCCCCAGAGCTCTAGGTTTGGCCCCTTGTCAGAGCTGAGTCTATGCTGGGGACTCACTTCTGTTCTGTGATGCCACAGCTCTACCAGCTCTGAGGAGACACAGCTCTTCCATATCCCCCGGGTCACCTCCCTGAAGCTGTAGGACCCAGTGGGTGAGTTTCCTGTCCCCTTGATTTCTCAATGTGGGATCTCCAGGGTTCAGGAGTGTGGGAAGGTTTGGGGACTTAGCGGGATCTGGGTGTTGATGTGACCTGTCCAGCAGCAGGACTGGCAGTCCCAGGCTGGCTCCCCTGAGCCTTCACATGTCTCTTTAATCCATAACAGGGCAACGCAATCCCTGGGGCTGCCTGTCCTGCCCCCTCAACTCAGCCTGGACCACAGGATTTCTATACATCCTCCCTGAGAGAAAAAGTGGCCTGTCCCCTGGCTCTGACTTACCTGGCCCTGGTTCCCTTTCTGCTCATAACCCCCTTTCATTCATTTCCAAATCACACTCAACTTCTGCTGAGCTACAAAGCCAACAGGTTCTTCCAGGTGTCTACCCTTATCCTCCTTGCTGTGACATATCAGCACCAGGAGGGGCCTGTTCGCCACTTGTTGGAACCCCTTCTCCAGCTCCTTGAATGGGACAGAGGCCCTGCCCAGCCCCACCCTGGCCCTGTCCTCCTTCTCTGTTCCCAGGTCTCCCCCTGCTCTTGTCCAAGCCAACTCGCTCCTTGTCCCCATCTGCTCTCTCCACCTCCTCAAGTTCCCTCCTATCCACTCCCCAGACCTTTGCTTCATCCCTCCAGGGAAGTCCCAGCTCCCTTTGTCTCTTCCTTCCCTTATCCCCACTAGGACCTTCTTGGCCTCCAGGGACCCCTCAGATCCAACCAAACTAGTGAAGTAAACACACCAAGAAGGCCAACATTGCCATGGTCCAGGTCTGGGATGGCTTTGGGCTATGCCTCCAGACCCTGGAACCCTCCACTTCCCCCAGACCCTGAGCCCTCTGCAGGCCCCGGCCTGGAGTTTGACTGTCTGAGGACTTTGCCTGCCTGCCTGTGCCCTGGGTCAGTGAGCTAGCCCCAGCTTCTCTCTGAGCACTGGCTCTCAAGGAGCAACCTGCAACCTGGGCCACAGTGGGGGCTCCCCGTCGGTTCTCCAGAGGGTAGCACCTTCCATGCATGGCCCCTAGCAGCTCTCCCTAAAGGGATCTGGTGACCAGAACAGGATTCTGTCCCATGCACGTGGCCTGGGGTCATCTCTTCCTATCCCTGTGTAATCCCTGCCTGCTGGACACTGAGTTCCAGAAAGGATAAAGAGAAACAGAAGAGGTGGAAAGATCTGTTCCATTAAAGTGTTCTCACTTCCTTAAGCTTTGGTTTGGGGGCCTTGAAGCTGGGCCCCTTCATACAGTTGGTGTTTCATGAGTGTTTTTGGAGAGGAGAATTCCCAGATATGCAGAGATTCCTAGCAATCAGTTGGGGAGGGGGCCTGTTCAGGAGCATGCTGAAAGGAGCAGGCAGACCTGGCTTCACAGCCACTTCAGATGCTGCTAGCTGGGGCACCTTGAACATGTCATATGTCGGTCCCCCAAACCTCAGTTTCTCCTTTTATAAGTCAGAGTAGTCAGAGCCTCCATGTAGGGTTGTGAAAATTAAATATGATAATGAGGGGAAAGCCCTTGGCAGGGGCCTGGCACCAAGCAAATGCTCAATAGCAGGGTGCTGCTATCTTGGCTCTTACTGCTCTGGGACAAGGGCAGAGCTTGGGTCTGGGCAGGAAAAAGGGGAAGGAGAAATGGGTCCCTGCTCAAAGGCCAAAAGCCTTTGGTGATGTGTTGAGTTTTGGTGAGTGCTTATGTTTAATTGCATCTTATAAAGCAACAACAAATTTTCTACTAGAAATTAGAATGGTGCATACATGATGAATCATCATTACTACAAGCACATTCTCCAAGCATCTTTGAATGTGGTGAAATTGCCTTTTTATTGGCTTTTCCCAGAGGTTGTTTGTTTTTATTTTTATTTGATTATTATACATCTGTTTGCTTACAAAGGGGAAGTAGCAGCTTGCATTTTAAAAATTCAATTAATGGGATTTAAACAAATGAAATAGGAACAATTAAAAATCATTTCAAGCTCTCTGTCAGAATTGCTTATCTTTTGTATATTTGAGCAGATTAGCATAGTTATTGTCAAGCTTATTTCCTTATATGGATGAAGCCCCCATGATCTGTTCCTAGTGGCTGTTGTTTCCCTTGTTTGTTTGTTTGTTTGTTTTTTTAGTTTTGTCTCATCTCCGTACATACTTGGTGAGTTTTTGTTTTGTTTTGTTTTGTTGTTTTTCCTTTTCTTTTGTTTTCTTATTTGGTTGATTTTCTGAAAACCTGTAGGAGTAATTCGAGGCATAGGATGAATTTCTCTTCCTCCATGAAGATTATGTTTACATCTGATGGGTGGCTCAGGACCTAGCAAACCAGGATCACTTTAATCCACTTGGGGGAATGAGATGCTTTGCAGGACCTTGGGAGACTGGTCTTACCCCCAATTCATTCCCATTCCTAAGGTGAAGCCCAACCCAAAACATGAAAAGTTTGCCATCCTTGTCTTGGTGGGCCTGGTTTTTAACCCCTGGAAGTTGTTAAAGGCTCTGTGCAGCCTCTTTGCAGTGTCTCCTGGAGTCAGCAGACCCCCTAGGGAGAAAGCATTCCCATGTTAGGCATATGTCCCTGGTTTTCTTTTCCCAGAGCTTTGTTTGCTCCCCCAATAAGTCTCGCCAGTAAGACTTACTGGGCTTTAGCTTACTTGTTAGAGTGCCACACTGCACACTCTGAAGTCCTGGGTTCAATCCCCAGCACCACAAAAACAGGAGAAGGATGTGGCAGTCCACTCCTGAAGCAATCCTAAAACAATCAGCCATCGAAAACCCTATGAAGGTTGCTATGAGTTGGACCTGACTCCATGACACCTAACAACAACATATATATATATATATATATATATATATATATATATATATATATATATATGAATGGTGTATGGCTAGGATTTAGCTCAGTTGGTAGAGCCCTGCGCTGCAGTCTCTGAGGTCCTGAGTTCAATTCCCAGCACCGCAAAAATGGGAGAAGGGCCTGGCAATCCACTCCCAAGGCAATCCCAAAACAATCAGCCATTGAAAACCCTATGAGGGTCGCTATGAGTAGGATACCGACTCGACGGCACCTAACAACAACACTGTGTGTGTGTATATATATATATATATATTTGATAAAAATATGGTGAATGTTTAAATTAAAAATTTTTTACTCATGAGAGAACTTCCATTACTGCTTCAGAAGTGGCAAGAATGATGGGATAAGTGTTTGAAGCAAGGGGGAGTGTTTGAAAGGGGATTAGTGGTGATGTGTCATTTACTGTAATTTTTTTTCTTTAAACATTCTCCATATTTTTTGTTCACACCTTGTACATATATATCAAATAAAACTATACAACTTAAAAAGCTGTTTGAAATGTGTGTGCGTGTATATACATACCCATTTCAAACACCTGTTTAAGTTATGCTTAGCTGGGAATTTTGTCCAAATTATCCTGTCCACCATGATCAGAAGTAGTAGTCATAAGATTGACTTTGCTGTTCCTCCTGTGAATTGGGAAACAGCTGCTGCTCCAAGCGTAGCTCCTAGAAACCTTAGCCCAGCCTACTGGACGTGGCTTTGAAAGGGAGCTTGAGCAGAGGCCTTGCTGTAGGTACTGGTCACCAGGGGATGGGGAGGCACTCAGCAGTTGACAGAGACAGAAATAGCTGCAGAGGAAAACAGCTTGCCTGATGTCTTGAGTTTAAAATGCTGGGATGCCACAGTGCTCACACACTTCACGGTAACAGTCTTGTCTGTCTCTGAGGAGGGCGAGTTGTCACCTGTGTTTGAGCCCATGAAGCTCCAGGAAGTTGCCTGGCTGGTTCAAGGTCACATAAGTTGGCCTTGGGTCCCCTGGTCGTGGTCCTGGCTGTTTCCTCCTAGATGTGTGACCTGTCTCCATTCCCCGTGGGCTGGTGGGAGGAGGTCCCCTGTCCAGGGAGGCTTTAGTCACATGTCCCTGTGACAGATTGGGAGCCCCGTGAGTTCTGCCAGTTGTCCCACCTGGCCACCCGTCACAAGGACCTGTGGCAGATTCTGCCAAAGACACACCACATGGGCCAGGGCATCTGAGGTTGCAGGTAGGCAGCCAGGGCAGCTCTGGCTAGCTTGAGGTGTGCAAAGGGGGGCCCTGGCTGGGGCTAGAACAGCCATGAGTGAACCTTTATTCTCTGAGCTCTGAGTACAGGCCAGGAAGTATGCCAGGCACACTTTACATGAATGGATGAGGAGGTAGACATTTATTGAGCTACCTGGGCAAGAAAACTAAGGTGCAGGGACTGGATGTGGGCTGAGTAGAACAGACAGTGGCCACCTGAGGAATGCACTGGTGATGGTGACTATCCAGGCCCTATCTGAATTCTCTGGGTCCAGCTTGAGGCCCTACTCAGGGTGACTGGACAGTGTCCCTCATCCCTACCATCCCAGACCCGGGGACTTTCATCCTAGGCCCTGTCTCTAGGCCTGAAGGCCAGCCTAGTCCCTGCACTATATGCTGCTGGAACGATCCCTTTCCCCAGTCCCAGTTCTTCCTTGACTGTCCTGATGTGCCTTCCTGGAGCACTTCAGACTGCATCTGACAGATGCTGGGTCACAGCCCTGGGTAAGGAGGGAGGCAGATGAGCAGAGAGATGGCCCCAGCCCTGCCCTGACTGACCTCTGCCCCCAGGGGATGTGGGATTTAGGGAAGAAGAGGCCCTGGGGCAGGAGGCTCCTAGCTGAGCTGCTCTCTGGGTTTACTGGAGATTGCAGGCTCTCCCTCTTTCTGTTGTGGGCACCCGCAAGGGTCCTCGAGGCCTGGCAGTTGCTGGGAACCTCCCCACTCTCTCCCTGTCCCTTCATGTGGCTCTCAGGGGGACCAAGAAATTCCCAACACCCAGTGGCAGATCCTTTTCTTTTTCCTTTTCTTTTGTTTTCTTATTTGGTTGAGGAGGCAGGTACCTAGAGGAGGGGGATCTGTGGAGGCTGGCTGCGTCCAGTGGGGGAGGGGGAGCCCTCCCTGCACTGCAAGCCAGAAGGAAGGGGTTTTAAAGAGAGCTGAGGGAGCTTTAGGATCCCCTGCAGTTTGGGAAACCTAAGCAGACTGATGTTACTTCTCTGCCTGCAGAGTCCACAGAGGGAGACAGCCGGCTGCACTGGTGGCAGAGCTGAGAAGGCTGGTGGCCCAAGTGAGGACTCCTGAGAGACAGTTAGCATGAGGGTGCCTAGGCCCACTGCCAGGCAGGAGAGCAAACAGCTTGGTCTAGAGTAGGTGGATCTGCCACTGGGTGTTGGGAATTTCTTGGTCCCCCTGAGAGCCACATGAAGGGACAGGGAGAGAGTGGGGAGGTTCCCAGCAACTGCCAGGCCCCGAGGACCCTTGCGGGTACCCACAACAGAAAGAGGGAGAGCCTGCAATCTCCAGTAAACCCAGAGAGCAGCTCAGCTAGGAGCCTCCTGCCCCAGGGCCTCAATGCCAGAGCCAGAGCACTGACAATGGGTGGGCCCAGGGTGAGCCAGGACTGTGCTATGTGACACAAGGTGATGGAGAATTGTTTGTTTTCCTCCCACAAAACACCCTGGGCTTGCTGAGTTTCCACTGGGCTTCAAGGGCTGGTGGCAGAGATGTCAGGGGCCCATGGAAGATGCAGCCAAGGCTGCTTCAGGTGTTTGCAGTTCAGCCTCTTGCGGCACTGATGAGCTTTGCAGCTTCCAGAGGAGGATTTCTGGGGGGCAGAAGACATTTTTGGAGTTCCTTGAAGAGGGGGCTCCACGTATGTGGTGAGACTCACCTCTCCAAATGTTGGGGTTTGGCTCAGGCCCAGCAGAGGTCAGAGCCTTGCCCTGACACCAAGTGGGTATCAGGGACCCACTGGACCAGGTTGGTGTAGTAACCAGAGGTGCCAAAGAAGGATCTCAGGGAAACAGGAAAGGGAAATTTATTGGGTTACTCCCCAAGTGGGATGCAACCAGCAAGCAGCCCTTGTCAAGTGTTCAAGTGCTAGCTCTAAGCCTGCAGCATAGAATGCTGCAGACTCACTGATAGTATAGCTCAGCCTTAAAGGCATAGCTACAAGCAGTTGGTGTTCCGCTGGGCTGGAGGTCTGGTGGTCTTGACCCTTGCAGCTCGCCTTCTCTACCTCCCTCCTTCCCAAGGATGGGAGGAATTGGGAGGTTCTTCATGGCTTGCTTGTAGCCTTTGGCGCTTCGGGGCCCCTGGTCTTGATGCATCAGCTTGCTTGGAGATCTTCCACTGGATTGCAGAGTGCTAGATCAAGGTGATGGGGTCTGGACAGCAGTTGAAGGACAGAGAACAGTGGTGGGGTAGGAGTGGAGTCCGGGAGCCCTGCTTATATAGGGTCCCGGAGTGGGGCGTGTACTGGGGTTAGCCAATCAAGGCACATTCCTGATAGGTACAGCAGGTAAACTGTCATACCTGCCAGGTAGGGGCAGTTATTTAACTGAGGTGCTAGGGGTAGCCAATGAAAGTGGTTTAGGTTGGTCAGGCTGGTCAGGAGCCATCTTTTCTCACTCAATGGGAGGGGTAGGAGTGAGTACGTGGAATGTGACCCTGGGGTCACCTAGTGGTCAGTCCCTCATGCTAGTATGAGAGACCCTAGTTATGAGGTGCATTTTAAAAATCTCAACATCCACAGATGGGCCTCGTTCACCAGTAAGGGGTTTTGGGGGAGGAAATGAAGGGCCTAAACCCTGAGAGAGCATTTCTTTCTTCCTCTCTCTCCTCCCACCCCCTCAGCCAGTGCCCTGGCAGAATAAGGGGCCTGGAGAAGACATTTGGCTGGGGGCTCCATAGAGGTGAGTTTGCAGGGCCTTGGGAGGAATTTGAACTTGGGCCTGGAGGGGAGGGCTTCATGAACAGGAGACAAAGACAGTCCAGACTACCCCAGGATTTGTGGGTATGAAGCCCCTCACCTAGACAGGAGGAAGCAAGACCCCTCATCAGCTGAAGAGGCCTCCACATCTCAAACACTGCATGAAGAGCCTCGGCCTCTGTTCAGGCTGAAGGTCACTCTCCTCTTTCCCATGCCAATGTCTAGCCTGCCCTGGGGCTCAGTTCTGTGAGGAAACCACAGCCAAAACCCATCAGGCCCAAGTGTTGCTGACCACATGAGGATTCCCACGACAGCCCATAACCTTTTTTGGGTCCAATACTCCAAAGAATCTTCTGAAACTCCAAAAGTCTCTTGGAGACTGTGTATCAATGCCCACGTGCCCATAAGACTACCACTGAGGCCCATGTGGGAACCATGCTCCTGCCCCTTCTCATTCCTGAGTCCCCCAGTGGCCCTGGAGGGCCCTGCTGGAAGTGCCTGGGGCACTGGAAAGGCCTCTGAGGCCACCACGGAGGAAGAAGCTGGGGTGGCACATGCACCCCACACTGGGGTTCTAGGAGGTAGGGGCTGTGGTCAGAGGTTCCCATGTTCCCTGTTAGGCCCAGGAGGGGAGAGCATTTGTCCTGTGCCTGTTCAGTCCCAGCTGCTAACCCTGAGGAATTCATCTCTGAAGAGTGGAATTTCAGCAGGTGTGCCAAGCAAGGACCTGGTGGCCGTCCAGTGGAAGGCCCTGCCTTGCAGGCCATGAGGAAGTTCAGGCCTGTAGTGGGCTGGGTGATGGATAGTCTCCAAGCCGATGCCTGGAATGTGCCTGTGGGTCTGGGCAATGGGATCTTTCCTACAGAGCTCACTTTGTGACAAAAGGAACAGCCTTCATGTACTGGCTTTGTCACTCTCTAACCTGGGACTTGGGCAGGTTCTTTCAGGGCAGGGTGTAGCAGCAGACTGGGAGTCAGGGTCTGCTGAGTCCCTGGGCCAGAAAGAGCCAAGCATGTCCTGATGTGCTGCTGGCAGAACACCTGACCTGTCCCCTGCTCTCCAAGGACAGTCCTTGCCTCAGTGGCTCCACTGCCCCAGGCTGTGTTCTTCCCAGAGGGTCTAAAGCTGGAGCTAATTGGCTGGCTCAAAAAAGGGGAGGAGGGGGAGGCAAGCAAGGCTCCTATGTGTGCTGGAAAGAGGGGGCGGCTCAGGCTCTGTTTCCATGGGAACCATGGGCACAGGCTGGCTCCCCAGGGCACCAAAAAGGGAAACCTGGCAGGGGTTTTCAGCACCTGGTTCTGGCAGTTTACCTAAGGGCTGGGAAAGTACCCAGGAGCCTGGCCTCCCAAGAGGCAGGAAGGACCCTCCTGGGGCTGCCCCAGGCTGCCCCCTCTTCCTCCACCACCCCCTCCCCTGAGACCCGGTGAGGTTCCTCAGCCACACTGTGCACTGGATGCAGTCCCAACCTTGGAGCCACAGGTCCCTGACACTTGGGGAGGGTCGGGCTTTGGAGAAGACTTCCACACTGCAAGGCCTCTGAGGGATGACAGGAAAGGGTACTAAGGGTGAGGAGAGACAGGTGAGGGAGGTGGAAAGACCCCAGGAGTCATCCTAGAGATTTATCCCCAATCCCCCATCTGCAAAGCTGTAGCAAACCACAGCTCTATGTGAGGTCCCAAAGAGGCCACTCTGGGTGCCAGGGGCAGTCAAGTTCAGTGGCTCCCAGCTTCCCTTGGGGCCCCTCAGGTACCCCAGGGTCACATCACTGTGTGTCTGAGAGGACGACAGGCAGGGGCTGTCTGGTTCTAGAATATGCCTTCAGGAGGCATTGTGGGCTCCAGGGCTGCCCCTCCCCCTCCTGGGGCAGGAACTGTCTCAGGGCTCCTCTCCACCTTTCCCAAGACCAAGGAGATGGGGAGCAGAGAGTGTGTTAGGGAGACATGGGCAGGGGAGATACCTGGAGCACAGGACAGGGAGATGGGGACAGGATGGGGGCATCACGGACTCTCTACAGAGAGAGCTGGGAGGGGGGACAGAAAAGATGTAGGAACACGTGTGCGTGTGAGTGTGTGTGCGCGCACACACGTGCGTGCCTGTGAGCACGAGTCAGGGGGTACTGGGGAGGGAGAGGGAGAAAGAGACCCAGAGGGAAGAGGAGGCAGAGCCAGAGGGTGGAGTCTGGAAACTGGCAGGGAGGGAGGTAGAAGGGGTGGGCAGGGGGTGGGGGAGAAGCCGGTGGTGACAATTGCGTCTGGATCCAAGCAAACATGAGGCAGCTGCCAGCCGGGCTGAGCAGTTCTGCTGGCTTGAGCTGTGAAGTGGGGAGGCGGGGAACAGTCCCCTCCAGCTCCCGGGATGCAGAGAGCCAAGGTAGGCACTGCAGGGGGCACTGCGGGTGGGGGCTGGCCTGGGCTTGGGGGCGCGAGGGCTCAGGTGTTGCTCTGGACCGGGCAGTCTCCTCCTTGTGGTCCTGCTTTGACTCCATTCCCTGCTGTCCTCTATAAGGTGGCTTTTGGAAAAGTGAGGGTTGGGGAGTCCTGGCTGGTAGGCTGGACTCCTGAGACCCCCTTTGGATGGAAGAGCTTTTGGTATTTGTGGAAGAGAAGGAGCTTGAGGTCAGCTCCACAGCTGGTCCTACTCAGTTAGGTCCCTGGAGCAGGGATCAGGGCAGCGGACCCCGAGCCCTTAGGACTGGGGGAGGTGGGAGCATGGGGCAAGGGCATCTTGTGCTTGGAGGCTGGCTGATGAATGCAGCTTTCAAGTAATTATTCAAGTAATTAATGGATGCCCTTTTCTTCTAAAAGGACATGAGACCCCTAATACTAATAGTTCTCTCTCCGTGGGACTATCGGGAGGCTGGAAAAAGACAGGCAAGGAAAACTCCTAGCATAGAGTTCTAGAAATGGTAATGGGCTGAGGGAAAGGATGAAGAGAAATAAATGAGAATGAATGAGAACAAGAAAAATAAGCTTCCTCCCAGCACAGAATTGACCCTCAGGAAGCCTGGCCTGGTGCCTGGAAGATGCACACATGTCTGGGATGGTCTTGCTTTAGAAGAAGGAAGAAGCATCAGGATTAGGTCTGGCTACTTACAACAGAACACCCCAAATAATAGTGATTTGGAAGAAGGTTGGTTGCATTTTTTTTTCTGCAGAAGTCCAGAGGGAGGCCACAGAAAGCTGGCATGGTGGCCCCCATCAGCAGGGACGGGCTCTATCAAACTGGCTACTATCCTTGAGGTTACCTTAAGGTCCAACATGGCTGTTGGAGCTCCAGCCAGCACATGCAGGCAGTAGGAAAGAGAAAGAAGGAAGGGCAAAAGGACCCAAATGAAATCAGGGTCTTGTGAGTAAGGAAGAATAGATACTAAACTGGCATCTCACAGTATGTCCTCCCAAGAGCTGGCTTCCTGCCTTTCTTTCACCTCTGAGGAGCACAAGCAACCTTGTCAAGTCCATTTCTCACAGATGCCAGGAGGATCAGCAAAGATAATGACATGGGGACCTTTGAATACAGCGGCAGGGTGTAGTGAAAAGGTGCTTTCTCTCTTGTCACTTCAAGTGTCCCAGTAACTGCCAGGCAGGCAGAGGCAGAAGCAGAGAAATTCACACTCTGTCCCAGGTTCACAGGCTGCATGCGCAGGCCATGTGCCTCCGTGGATATCTGTATGAGCAAGTACCAACCAGCCATGTGCCATGGACCATAGCCACCATCAGAGCCGTGCCGTGCAACTTTGCGTGTCCACACAGGCAGGGGTTTGTAGTCAGGCTCCACATGTATGTGCCTGTAGCCAGCTCTGTCCACTAGCAGAAGACAGTCTCCCTTTCCCGGCCTCTCCTCTGGTGGCCCTGACTGCCAGAGGTCACCCTGGGAGCTGGGCCACCACTGTTCCCACCAGGTGGGTGAAATGAGTGGCCTGAGTCCTGCAAGTGCATCTGACCCTTCCCTTGGCCACTGTCACCTCACCATTGCGCTCCACCCTCCTCACAACCAGCTCCTGAGCCCCACTGAATCTCATTGTCCTATGCCTGCCAGTGGCCGTCCTATGTCTAGCCCAGCCAAGGACGGGAGTGGGCCCCATACCTCCAGGTGCTGGGCCAGGCAAGAACAGTGGTGCTAGGGGACACTCCACTGGTCCCTCATCAGTGGGAGATCAGGAAACACTACCTTCCTCCCTAGCAGCAGGAACTGCAGCCAGCCCAGCTGGGAGTTGGTCCCACTGGGCACCATCAGTCGCTGCTCCTAGTTCCGCCCTGTCTTCTCCCTGCACTCCCCAGTCATTTGCCCACTAACCCTCACTCAGCCCTTGGGAACAGGCCCTGCTGCTCCCATCCTGCAGACACTGAGTTTCCGAGCGGGCCCCTGGCCACTGGCCACAGCGCCAGGCCACCCAAGCTTGAGCTCCAGAAGCTCACGGGAGGAAGGAGCAAACAGATCCAGCGCTGCTGTAGTGGGCATGGGCTGCGTTTTGGGACTCCCAGGCAATGTCCTCATGACCCTGCTCAGCACCATGGACCTCCTTCCTGCCTGGCTTCCAGCCTCCTCACAGGACACTTGTGCAAGATGGGCCCTAATCTGCCCTGTTTGCAAAGGCAGTAACTGAGGTCCAGGTTGGGATGGGGATAAAGTGGCCTTCTCTCCAGGTGGGATCAGGAGCCCTGAGGCACCCCCTCCCTCCATGCCGTTTTCCTCTGCATTACCTCCCTGGCCTCATGCCGCCCACAGGGTAGTTCTTGGGATCCTCCTTGTTCTACAGATGAGGAAGCAAGGCCTGGCCTAGGTTGCACGCGTGGTATTGTGGCTGGGATTGGAACCTTACCTCGTCCTGCTCCCTAACTCAGATCCCTCATGTACCGGGGCCAGGAGAAGATCCCGGGGAGAAGGGCCTGCCTTTAACGGGGAGCTGAGGATGGAGCCAATCCTGGCCCCGGGGCTTGGCTCTGTGGGCTTGGGTCTCATTACACCTTCTGAACCTGCTAGTGAGTGACACAAACTGGGCTCTGTCCCAGTCATGTCCCCTGCATTAGCCACATGACCATGAGCCACTTCCCCCCCCTTTCTGGGCTGCAGATCCGGAGAGGTGAAAAGAAGGACCTCAAGCTTCCCTGTCACAATCTTCCACAAGAACAGAGAGCTGATTTGCTGACGTGGGCTGGGTTGAGAGCCCCCTCCACTCCTTCCAGGCCTTGCTGGGGCTTCCCAGGAGCAGGGGCAGGGTCCTAGGTATGGCCACTGCAAGGGACAAGGGTGCCCTTGGCTTTCAAGGCAACGAAGGAAAAGGGGGAAGGAACTGGCATATCTGCTTCAATCAGGGCCCCAGCCCTGGCAGTGAGAGAGCACGGTGCAATGAGTGACTCACTGCGCTATCCCTGCCTGCCCGGCTCCCAGCTCTAGCTGATGTTTCCCTCGAACAGGTGCATCTGTCAGCTGTGATCAGCCCACATTCTAGAACCCCACAGAGCAGCCATGTGATGGGGAGAGGACCAAAGGGAGCTGCAGAAGCCAGAGTTGGAGCAGGAAGGAGCTGAGTTGAGCGAGGCAGGAAGACAGCAAGAGGGGCCTGTCCGTCATCTCCTGTGGCCCAGCCTCCTCTTTGCTCTGCCTCAGTGCTCTGCCCAGCTGCACCCTGCTCCAGGCTGGCCTGGGTCTGACCCACACCCAGTGAAGTAGAGCAGCTGCTGGATTTTGCTGGCCTCATCTCCAGCTCTGCTTGTTGCCTCCTGCCCTCCCCTGCCTCTAGCACACAAGCAGCTGGGGACTCGGGGCAGGTTGAGGTCCCCGAGCCTCAGGTACCATGCCTGTGCAGACCTGGGCTCACCTTCAGTCCTCACATCACCAGCTGTGTGTCCTCAGACAAGTTACTTAGCCCCTCTGCCACAGTCTCCTCATTTTCCTGGGGGAATTACCACTGACCTTCTAGAGGAATGAGATCCTCTCCTAACCCACTGAGCCTGGCCCACCCAACCCCCCAGATGAAGTACAAGGTCCGAAAATGGTGGGAATGGCAATGTCATCACTTTCTGGTTGCTGAGTTGAGCCTGGGAAAGGCCCCTGTGCAGCAAATGTTACCAATGAACAGCTAAAGTCAACTTTAGGTTTAAAAGACGCCCTGGTTGTCAGGATGGGGGGTGGGGGGTGGGGGGGAGGTGCGAGCTCGCCTCCTGGGCACCTTGGTGTCACCAGACACAGGGCCAGGACAGCTTCTTCTCTTGCAGACCTCTGAGGGGTGAGGCCCCAGGGACATCTGTGTGAGCCTGCACATGTGTGTGCACACATGCACACTTGCAACTGCAGGGCCATGTGACAATCTCAGCTCACCCCTCACAAGATGAACTGCCTGGCCCACATCTGTCTGTGCCCAGGGGTGCGTGAAGAACTCAGGCTCCCAAAAGCTTCCCAAATCCTGAGGGCCTGCACGACATGACACCCACCACTGCTTCCTGCCATCTGCCTTGAGTGATGGAAATAGAGTGAACAACAAGTGGGTGCTGGGGATGACAGCCTGAGCCCACATAGTCCCCGGGGAATGGGGGATGGGACAGGATGACAGGGCAGCCCCTTCTCTGAGCTGCCTTGGACATCCCAGGCTGGCCACAGCCCTGCCCTCAGTGCAGCTGTCCTAGGAGGGGCAGGGGTTGGAGGCCTGGACCTCCCTTCCCCCACAGACAAGGCCCAGATTTCTCTATCTAGGAGAATAAGCACACTAAACCTTAGCTGCACTTCCAAATCCACCCAGGAGCTTTATGGTCCTGCAGTTGCAAGTGTGCATGCGTGCACACACGTGTGCAGGCTCACACAGATGTCCCTGGGGCCCTTCTGAGTGGAGCAATGCAACCTCCAGGCAGGCAGCCCATGGGGGACTCTCCCAGGTGATTCTCACCTTCAGCTGGCTGAGAATGCCAGTTGGATTTACCTACTGGATGTTCCTGGGCCTCAGAGTTTGCCCTAGCCCCTGCACAGGCAGCCAGGCGCTGACTCAGGCCCAGAAGGGTGAAGAGCAGAGATAACCTCCTTCACGGGCTTCATATTCATCACCTTGTCTAACCTTCCCCACAGTCCTGGACAGCATGTTGCAATCTCCATTTGCAGATAAGGAAACTGAAACTCCTATCTGTTAAATACTTGGTCCAGGGTCACCCAGCCAGACAGGAAGGGACTCCAGTCCCTATCTGGCCTATCCCAGACTTCCCACTGTTGCCTGAAATAATGGAAGCCTGCCCCAAATCTCCCCACCTACCCCAGCAAATGGTGGCCTCTGAACCAGCATCCAGTGTGTCCTGGTGGCTTCTAGGAAACTGTTCATTGCTGTTTCCCATCCACGGGTCTATAAACAGGTGGGAGATGCTGGGAGACACTTTGCAGATGCATTTGCACCTAGGATTTTACCTCTGGAGAAGTAATCAGCCTGTGCATGCTGACAGGGGCTTGCCAGAACCCTCTGTGGCCTCCAGCCACATATGCCGCCCCCACCAACTCACCATATGCCCATAGGTCACCCCTGCCATACCTTCTTTGGGCTGCTCTTTGGGGTCCTCTGGATCCAGGAACTAAACTAGCTGCTTGGTGCTTTCACCTTGGTGCACCCCAGTGATCTAACTCCCTCTTCTTGCTGGACAGGTTCCTGCAGGATGAAGCTGTGCCCTGCAGGACATGGGCAATAAGCAGGGGCACCTGCAGACTTTTTGGCCTTTCAGGGGATGTTGGGGAGGTTGGCCATGAGGTGGGATGTCAGAATGTGGGGGTTTGTTTCAGGTAATTCAGCCTCTTCCAAGGTGTGACGAAAACTCACAGGATGGCAGTGCAGAGCCTGGACCAAGATCAGGGGAGGTGGAGGCAGGGGGCTAGTTCTGCTCCCTATGTCTTTGTGGGGACAGATTTCTTAGCAACTGGGGCATCATCTTGACCCTTCCATCACTATTCACATCTAAAGCAGATCCTAAACACTGGACACACTAATAGCTCCACCCCCATTTCTCTGTCTTGGCCTGGCCCAGCTCTTCTGCTCCTGGACCCAGGCATACCTCCCAGTTGGCCTCCTGCCTCAGCCTCCCCAATCTGTCCTCCACACTCCACCGGGCCACCTTTCTGAAACCACTCTCCTAGCTGGGACATGGGTGGGGAGATAGCAGCTGGGGACAAGGTGGGCCTGGAAGGAAAAAGCTACCCAGACCCCATGGGAGGCTCTAAGAACCAACCAGGACAGGGCTGTCCAGTGGAAATGTAATACGAGGCACAGATGTCATTTAAAACATTCCCACAGAGCCAGGCATGGCATGGTGGCACACACCTATAATCCCAGCGACTCGGGAGGTAGAGGCAGGAGGATGGCAAGTTCAAGGGCAGAGGCAGCCTGCCTAACTTAGTGAGACCCTGTCTCAAGACAAAAAATTAAAAATGGGCTGGGGTGTAGCCCAGTGGCAGAGACCTGGCAGAATATGTTCAACCCTCAAGTACTGCTAAATTAATTAATTAATGAAAAATAAAATGTTCCCATGGGCACATTCAAGTAAAATTTAAACAGTAAAATTATTTTTAATAATTTTAAATTATTAAGTCAATAAATTTTATTTAACCCAATGTAAATACTATCTTCTCAAAATGTAATCAATGTAAAAAATTTTAATGGGGTATTTTATAAACCAGTAAGTAAATATTTGGACCCCAACGTGCATTTACATGCATGTTGTTGTTGTTGTTAGGTGCCGTTGAGTTGGTATCCGACTCATAGCGACCCTCTGTACAACAGGGGAAACACTATTCTCAGTGCTTCTCTGCTGTTCATAGGGTTTTCAATGGCAGATTGATTTTTGGGAGGGGGTTGCCAGGTCCTTCTCCCAAGCCTACAGCACCTGGTATTCCCGGTGATCTCCCATTCAGGTACTAACCAGGCCCAACCCTGCTTACCTTCTGAGATCTGACGGGATCAGATTCCACAGGGCTACTGCTGCAGGCATTTACATGCATGGCATATCTTAATTTGGGGCTAGCTGCATGCTAGTGCTACTAGTTACATGTGGAGAGCAGCCATGTGGGACAGCTCAGACCTGGAGTGGTCAGTTACTGACCCAGGCTAAGCTGAAAAAAGAAGCACAAGCTTTCTACCTGTTTGTACTCTCCTGTCTTAGTCTATTACTATAACAAAATACCCAAGGCAGGCTACTTTACAAAGAAAAGAAGTTTACTTAGCTCACCTGGGACACTGGGAGTCCAAATAGCATGGAACAGGCTCTGGTGAGGGTCTCTTTTGACTGCATCACACCATGGTGGAATGTCCATGTACCTCTGCTTACAAAGACTCTAGGATTCAATCATAAGGCTTCCATCCTACTGACCTAATAGTTTCCCAGAAACCTCGCCTGTAAATATCATAGTTGAATTAAGTTTCCACTTTCTTAAAACTATTAGCATAAGACTTTGGGGATTAACTGCTACATGAATTTTGGAAAGAAAAACCATATTCAAACCATAACATCTGCCTTTACCATTTTTGCCTTATTTAGCTCAACCTATGCTATTTTTTTTTTCTTTAACTCTCATCTTAAATTTTAATAAATTCCTTTAATAGGGAATCTTTACGTCAGTATTACAATTGGGAAGCCTGGCACAGTTGCAGAAGTAGAAGGTAACACAACAATGCCATGGCAACAAAACAGCAGCATTAAAATCTCACCTGCCAAGGCTAGGAGCCGAGGCCACACCCTCACTTTGTAGCGGGTTTTGAGGAGCTGGAGGGGTGCTAAATCGTCTCGGTGAAGCCAGTGACCTCAGGCCAACCCTCACCTGGACACACTTGATGCTGAACAAGCTGGGATTGCTCCTATCGATCGAGGGGAGCTGGGGTCTCAGTAGGAGGGTGGGAGGAAGACCCTGTTACAGGACTGGGCTTCAGGTAGGTGACTGGGTCCTTCTGAGAAACCCAGAAAGGTGCATGTGAGCATTAACCAAGGTAACCTTTCTTGTCAACACTGACACACAGTAGGTGCAGAATCCTGCTACGGGCACTGTTTCTGCTCCTTCTCCACTCCCCCTAGGCTAGGGGAGACTCTGCAGGAAGCCAAGACCAGCACCTGACCCACCAAGCCAGTCAGGAGTCTCAGATCTGGGTGACCAGCAGAGAGCAGCCCTGCCCCTGCAGCCTTTACCATGAGGGAATCTTGTGAGCCTCACTGGGGGCTGTTGGTCCTCAGGGCCAGCCTGTGGCCATCTCTGGGACATGGCCTGAGCGCCCACTCTACCAGTCTGTCAAGGGCTCTCTTGGACCTCAGAGCCCAGATCTTCTGGCTTCACTGGCCTCTGCCACCCAGCCCTGGCCATCCCCAGAGACTCAGTTCAGGGGATGTAGACAGCTCTGTCACCTGTTAAACAGAGTGGGAAGAGCAGTTCTCGAGTGAACTAGGTAGAGTCTCAGGGGCTTTCACCGGGGCATTTGTGAATATTCATGGAGGGCCTCATGTGTGTTTGTATTTTGAATATTCTTTTTTGCATGCATGAGAGTACTTTTAAGTGGAAAAAGAAGATTCTATCTTGGTGCTTGGGATTGAACCCAGGGCCTCATACAAACTAAGCAAGCTCAACTCAGGTTGAGCTACGTCCCCAGCCCTTAATTGAAATTCTTATTGAGCTAAGTACAGTGAGAAATAACACACAGTGATCCCATGCCCACTTTACCCAGTTTCCCCAATGGTAGCATCTTGCCAACTAGTATAACACCACACCTGGGATTTTGACAGTGACACAGCCCACCAATCTCAATCGGCTTCACGTGCACAGTGTGTGTGCATGTGCATGCATGTGTGTATACATGTGTATATTCAGTGCTATACAACTTCATCATGTGCAGAATTGTGTATTTGTCACCACGGTCAAGACACACAATAGTTCCATCCTACAAAGATTCTTCTGATTGCCCTTTTATAGCCCTGCTCCCCTTCTGTCTTTCCCCTGTCCTTACCCCTGGCCTTCTAATCTGTTCTCCATTTCTAACATGTTGTCATTTCCAAATGTTATATAAATAGAACCACTCAGCATGTGACCTTTTGGATTTGGCTTTCTTCGTTAGGCATAATTCTCTGGCGATAATTCTCTGGCGATTCCTGCAGGTTGTGGTGTGCTGACAGCTTATTTCTTTCCATGGTCAAGAATCCCATGATACGGATGCACCACAGTTCGTTTAACCATTCATGCCCTGAGGGACATCTGGCTATTTCCAGTTTGTAGCTCTTACAAATAAGGTTGCCATGAGCAGCCATCCAGTTTCTCCTGCCCTCACTGCTGTTCTGTTGTCACTATTTCTTTTAGCCCCTCAGACAGGTGCCTAGTGGGTCTCACAATGGTTCTCATTTGCATTTCTCCTGTGGTGAATGGCTGTGGGCAACTTTTCAGGTGCCTATTTGCCCTCTGTCTGTCCCCTTTGGTGAGATGGCTGGGCATGTGTTTTGCCCACTTTCTTACTGGATGGCTTATTCTTTGACTGTGGAGTTTGGAGTGTGAGGGTCTCTTGGGTGCCAGGCTCTGTGATGGGAAGAGCAAGCAGCGCGTGCGCGTGTGCGCGCACACACACACACACACACACACACACACTCACACACATACTCACATATCCACTCACACACACACACATACTCCTCACACACACACACTCACACACACACTCACACACACACACACACACTCACACAAGGCAGGGGTGGAGTGGGGGATGCTACGTGCTGTAAGAGACCCAGCAGGTGATGAGGTGGACATTTGTGAAGGGACCTAGGTGGAGGGTCCCCCCGAGGCCTGACACCTGAGTGGGTGTCCAAGTTGAGCAGCCAAGGGAACAAGCTTCCCATGCTGGGAGCTGCAGGTGCCCAGGCCATGATGTAGGAGGCTGAGCAAGGTTGGGGGGGCAGATGAGATTAGTTTGATTTCAAATGTGACAGGAAACCGCCAGGGGTTCCAAGCAGGAGTGGGAGAGGATGTCCTTTCTGTTCCAGTTTCCTTGCTGCCCCAGCACTCCTTGACTCTGTCACCTTCCAGGACAGGGCCCTACAGGGTGAGGGGTGATGGGGTCACCTCTCAGGGCTCCCTCCCCTTGGAGCCTGAGCCTCAAATCAGAAGCAAGTTGCCTGGAATGCTGTTAAACATTCTCTGGCAGCTCAGTCAGACCTTCTCCCAGACAGACAAGTGTTCTTGATATTCATGAGGATGACCTACGGTCACCCCTCCCTGCCCCCTCCTCCCCAGCAGGGGCCAGCCCACAGGCTTCAGGCTCTGCCCTCTGCCATTCCCCTTCCTCCTTCCTCCTCTTCCTCTGCCTCTTGCTCCAGCCCTTCTCTTTGGCGCCCACCTTGCAGGGAGAACATCACCAACCCCACCCTAAAGGGCTCACGGGTGGGATCCTGGCCCCTCAGCCAGTTCAGGGAATACAGCCAGAGTGTCCCCACCCCACCCCACCCTGACTCTCTACTGGTGAGAGAAAAGGACACTGTTGTCCCCTTAGCCCGGGAGGGTACCAGGTCATTCACAAATAGTTACTTTTGGAAGACTGTTGATGAGATCAGGGGGCTTGGCACCCAGCCCCCCCAACTTCTGAGACCTCTCCAGGGACCTGGCCCTGTGACTAGCCACTTTGGAAGCCCAAGGCCAAGCATGCTTGAACTTTGGAATCAGAAGACCACCTGTACAGTGTGGCCTTGGCATGGCCCCAAACTCAGGAATGTAAGTTTCCTTATTTATAAAATGAGGTGCTTGACCCCACCTCCTGGGGTCATTGGGACAAGTGACTTGTACCTCAGAATAGACTTGCACCAAGGGGTTTCAGCCTGCCCTATGGGCTCACCCCAGCCTTCCTAGGTGGATAGATCCACCCTTGTGTGGGAGCCAGGGGCACCCACAGGGCCTCTCCCATACCAGCTTGGGTCTAGGGCCTTAAAACAGAATCCACCAGGCTCAGGTAGGGCCAGGCAGGGCAGCCCAGGCTGGCACCAGCAGCACTGGCACTGGCACTACCAGCACTGCACCAGGACTGTCCTGAGGGAGTGGCACTCCCAACAAATAGCTCTAGCCAGAGGCTCTGAGGCTGTGAGGCCCACCACAGCGTTACCTTCCAACAGGCTCCACTCAGGCCACCTGTAGAGCCTTAAATACCGAAGCACCAGCTGCTCGTTTCGCCCTGCCCCACTCCTTGACGGAAACACAGGCTTTACTCATGGGGCCATTTCTCTCCCGAATGAGATCTTTAATCATGGAGAAGGCGCTTCTCTGACCCAGCCAGGGCAGAATGCATGCAAGTGTAGTCCTACAAGTGTACATGTGTGTGAGCATTGGGTGCGTGTGTGTTCGTGGATACACACAGTATGTGCAAGTGGGGTGCCTCCCTAGGTGTCCCTGGCCCCTCAACCACAGCTGTCCAGTTCTGCCCTTGCTGTGGCTCTGGGCCCAATGCCCCTCAGTGCCTGCAAGCCCTGGAGAAGGGGAGGAAGAAGGAGGTGCTGCTGAGGGCATGTGTCAGGGAGGTGGAGTGACAACGGTAAACTGATGGCTGGGACCATGCTGAGAAGGCCTGGAGGTCAGGATAAGGAGTTCGAGTGCTGCCCCACCTGAGGTGGTGGAAGGGTATGCTTCACCAGGAGCTGATATGAACAGGCTCTACAGGGCTAGTGACGCGCCTGGAGAATTCGCCCTGTACGTGGAGCCTGTAGGATACGGCAGATCCCACTACAGCTTGAGGGCCATCCATTGGGTCCCTTCCTTTCCATGTTCAGGCACTTCCCACAGAGCATATGACAGGACAGCTGGAGGCCAGACGCTGGCTTTTTCTCTCCCTCCGACCCCTCCCCCCTCAACAGCCAAGGAGCAGGCTGGTGGCCAAGGCTTTGACCTTAACTCTGCACCTTTGACTTTGGCTCTGAGTTGGTTCCTCCACCAAGTTGGCCCCACAACAGCCTTCCACCTCTGGGGGAAGCAGGGCCCAGTGCTCAGAGATAGGGGCCAGGGTTGCTCAGCCATGGCAAGTACCCTCACTGGCCCTTTCTGGCCATCCTGCCTGCTCTTTGCCGCCAAGCCTGCCTTTCTGTTCCTCCTGGGGGGCAGGGACTGGCCTGGGCTCCCTAATCCACACAAATTGGTCTCGAGCCCTTTACTGGGAGCCCATCTGGTACCCAGGGCAGCCTTGTGGAGCTGAGTCTGCAGAGCACACTGACGGCTTCTCTGCCTATTACTTATTCTGAACAACCACATACTTTTTGTTTTTGTTGTTAGGTGCCATTGAGTAGGGTCCAACTCATAGCGACCCTTTGTACAACAGAACCAAACACTACCTGGCATTGTGCCATGCCTGGCACTGTATCAGTGCTTCTCTGCTATTCATAGTTTTCGGTGGCTGATTTTTGCCAGATCCTTTTCCCAAACCTATGGCACCTGATATTCCCAATCTTCCATCTAAGGTACTAACTAGACCCAATCCTGCTTAGCTTCTAAGATCTGACAAGATCAGACACCAGGGTGAGGGCTGTACACACATGCTTTTCGTTGTTAGGTGGTGTGGAGTAGGGTCCAACTCATAGTGAGCATATGTACAACAGAATGAAAGAGACACTCTGTCTGACAGTGCTTCTCTGCTATCCATAGGGTTTCCAATGGCTGTTTTGGGAGTGGGCTGCCAGGTCCTTCTCCCTAGCCTACAGCACCCCATATTCCCAGGTGATCTCCCAACCTATGGGTCCCTGATTAGCTTCCGATACTAGACAGAATAGGATGCCAGGAAGGGACAACTGTAAACGCATGCTTTTTAGAGCTGTGAAAATGTAACCTATGTGAAAACCCACAATCCAGGAAAGACATCCTAACCCAAGGGGCCTTAATTCCAGCCAACAGCCCACCCCTCAGAATGGTCCCCACGCCAGGTGCTGTCTCTCCCCATGCCTAGAACTTGGGCAGCCGCCATGGAGGGAATGGACCTGGAGCTGCCTGGGGGCCAACATCTGTTCCACTGCACCAGCACCAAGCAGACAGCAGGGCACAAACGCAGCAGAGCAACTCAGCATGTGCCCAGTGGGGCCACCGTGGCTGACTACAGCTGATTTAGCGACAGGCCACCCTGCTGCAACCTGGGGACTGAGGCTGGTGGGCAGTTTGGGAGCCAGGACTGGGCGCGCCAAAGTATTATTATACGGAAAATATCTCCCTGTTCTCTCCTCCACCATGAGCCCAGCCTGTCCTTCCTGATTCATGCTGACTCAGACTCAGGTCCCAGTGGTTTTGTTGTTGTTGTTATTGTTGTTTATTTGTTTGTTTGGGACAGGGTCTCACTATGTAGCCCAGAGGCTGGCTTGGAACTCTCAAACTTGGAATCCTTCTGCTTCTGCCACCCCGGGTGCTGGGATTATGACAGGGCCACCACATCCAGCATGCGCTGCCTCTTAATAACCCACCTACCATTCCCTCTCTCCTCCAAGATCCCACCCATCAGTCACTAGATCTGTTTCTTGAGGTCATCACACAGCTTAGGTGGCGGGTTCCATCCATGCACCCCTCCCACATGGTCACCCGGGCTTTCATCCATCCTCAGCTTGCCTCAAGGTGAAAACAGGCAGAGCAAGGGACCTGGGAGGGAGGGAGGACCCCACTGTCTCTGTGACCCTGTGTGACCGTCTCCTCTCTGGGCTAAGTCAATGGGAGGGTTTGAACCATGATCCCTCAGGGACCATCAGTTCCAACAGCTGGGCCCATGCCCAGGTGAGGCCTCAATGAGCGTCCTGGACTCACTTCTGCCCTCCTCTCACTGGCACCCCACTGCCCTCCTTCCAGGGCCCATCCCATGCCAGAGCCAGCGTGCAGAGTTGAAGAAACCCCTGGGGAATGAAAAGGTGGGTTTGCAAGGGGCAGGAGGCTGTCACTTGGGCAGCGGGGCCTGGGTTGTCCTCCAGCTAGGCCTAGCCGGCAGCACTGGAAGACAAGCCCCTGGGTAGAGCAGGGGCTGACCTTGCCCTGGACGTCAGGGTAGCCCAGGGGCAATCTGGAGGTCCCTTGTGAGTCAGGGCTCAGGGACACTCTGCCTGTTCTACTGCAGGAAGTGATGAAGGCATCTGATGGCAGCCTCCTGGGGGACCCCAGGCGCACACCGCTGAGCAAGAAGGAGGGCGTCAAGTGGCAGAGGCCTCGGCTCACCCGCCAGGCCCTGATGCGATGCTGCTTGGTCAAGTGGATCCTGTCCAGCGCTGCCCCTCAGGGATCAGGTAGGGCCCAGGTGGCTAGGGTCAAGGGGGTAGTGGCGAAATCTGCTCTGTCCTTTCTGCAGCCACAGAGGCCATCCTGGGGCCCCAGCCTGGACTATACCACCTCTGCCTCTGTTGGGTGCTGTGTGTCTGTTCATCCTCACCCTCCCCTCACTGAATGGCTGCTTCATGCAGGGCTCTGAGCTCCAGGCAGGACCCAGGGAGCATAGGGCGGAGGGCTGGAACCACCCTGGGGTTTTCCAGTGGGTGGCTGGGAGGACAGAGTCAAGCTGCAGTCTGAGAGGCCAGGCTCTGCCCAGCCTACCACTCACCTGCTGGATCACCCTGGACGCCTGACTCATCCTTTCTAAGTCCTCTGTAGAAAGGAGGGTTCATACCCCGACAGGCCCCAGTGGAAGGTGGGCAGTGATGTGTGCAGGGCTCTGACAGGGGAGGTCCTTCCTCCAGCCCCTCCCAGGCTTTCCCCTGTGCTGCCAGGGCTGGCACCCTGGGGTGTTCATGGTAGAACTGAGAGCAGTGGCTGCCCAGTACCTGCTATAGGCCGTGTTTGGTGCCTCCTGAGGATGACAGCAGGAGACGCAGCAGCAGCCTCACGGGGCCCCCACACCCCATACACATGCACATACCTCCCACTCACGCCTATGCTCACATGCCAACACATGCTCGGGTGTACACACCCACCATGCTCACATGGAACCCCCCCCGTACCAGCTTGCCATGCACATCTGCACGATCACACACACACATACCACACACACACACTCATGATCGCAGGCAAGGCACACCCAAGAGGCTCCACTTTGACTCTACACTAAAGGGGCCCACTCGGCATTCACAGCTACATCTGTGTTTGTCATCTTGGACACTCTCTAGCTGTGTGATTTCCAGGGAGCCTCAGTCTCTTTGGGCACAGAGTCCAGCCCCTCAGGCTTAATGGGATCTCGTGGGGGGACCGGTGTGGCCCTCTTGCCGAGTTTTTCCAGGCCCCCCCTCAGTGGCCCACATGGCCCATGTGTGTTCATGATGGGGCAGGGTTGTGACATGTCAAGACGCCATCCTTTACTTGCCAGCCCCATCATGGGTACTCCCAGAACTATTCTAGCACACGAGAGACATGGCCCATCTGGGCTGCTGGCATTTGTTCCCAGACCTTTCCCATGGATGCGCTGGCACACATAAGTATGTGTGAGGCCCTTGTGCCCTCAAAATCTTTCAGCAGGGGAGGACAGAGTTTTTAGTTGGCAGAAATATGGTGAGCACCTCCTCACAGCGCTGCACACTCAGTACAGGATGAAAGTCCACTCCATTTTCCATCAGGGTGGGAACCAAGAATACATGTGAGTCCTGGCGCTCTTGTGTGGCCTCTGTGTGTGTCACAGGGACTCAGAACCACTGTAATGGCACAGCTTTGTGCCTCTTGAAACTCAGAGTCCCTCCTGGCCTCAGTGTCCCTGACTTCTCTTGACGGCAGCGAGTATTCAAGGGGATATTGGAGCAGAGCTCCCTTTTTCCTGCTGTGGATCCTGTGGACACCCTGCCTTGGCCCCCACCTCTGGCTGATGGCTAGGGATGGGGCTGGGGCTGGGGTGCCCTCTGGCCAAGCCTTTATGCACCCCTGGGCAGCAGCTGTACTTGGTTTGGATGGGCAGGGAGAGGAGCAAGCCAAGGACAAGCAAGGTGTATTCACTGTCACCACAAGATAGGAAGAAGCACAGCCCACCCGCGTGCCCTGCCCAGCTCAGGGTGGCTTCTTAGAGGGCAGGGCCAGGACAGCAGGGATGGGTGCAGCCAGCCTGCTGGGTTCTCCTGGATGGACCTGTTTACTGGACCCCACACCAGGCACAGAGAGCAGGTGTGAAGGACAGAAAATTGAAATCGTGTTCAGCTGTGTGGAGTTGGCATTGCAGACCTTTTCGCACTGCTTTACCTATGAGTCCCTGGATGTGAGGAGAGGTCACATAGCTCAGCAGGTCACTCAGATTGGGGGCCACAAGGACTGGAGGACCTTCCCTGGCTCCAGGCAAGGAACCCACCTGACTTGTGTCTCCCAGGACCCCATAGGGTGAGGAGCTAACCCTCGTCTCCCCTGGGAAATATCCAGGCCTCCTCCCGTCAGTCCAGACATGTCCCAAGTGTGTCCCTCCAGGAGGACTCTGCGAGTGTGTCTACACTGGGGGCTTTATGTGCCTATGAAATGCTGCCTTGTGTGCATATAGGGCACCTCTGCTTCTTGGGCACCTCTGCAGGCTCTGGGTGCTGTGAACAATGGGTGCCATTCAGTGTAGCTCTGTCCTGAGCACTCAGGTGCCTGTGGCACTTAGGTGGCCTGGACACTGGGCCCTTCCTGGGGTTTTTCCATCCAACAGGAGTGGATGGCTGAGAGATGAAACCAAGGCCCAGCGTGGTAGCCCCAAGGCTTGGGCGATTTGGGATCTTGGCAAGACTCAGGGACCTGGAGAGGTGTGGAGAAGGGCTGGGCCAGGTGTAGGTGTGCCCTGGGCAATCACTCCTGGGCTGGGAAGTCCCCAGCATGGAGTTGAGGGCAGCAGAGGTGGCCTCTGGGCGAGTAGGCTCAGGAGGTGGTAAGTGGATGCAGGCATTGTGGCCTCACCCCACCAGGAAGTGCCCAGGCTCAGCTCAGAAGCCAGGAGACCCTTCTCAGTGGCCTAGAGCAGGGACTCTGGCCTGCTCTGCCTGTCTCCCCAGGGACTAAGGCTGTTCTGGGCAGAAGCCACTCAGGGTGCGTGGCTGAAGCCACCAGCTGGACAGACCTGATCCACAAGTCTGGCTCCCTACTAGGGCAGCGGGACTTGGGTTTCTCCAACTGTCCAAGCACAATAATAAAATATCCCCCAAAATACGCATAACTTGGAGTCTTGGCTGCAGATGGCTAAGCCCAGGTTGGCTGGTCAAGCAGCAAGGCACTGGCTCTAGGCCTTGGAAAGTTCACGGATACTCTAGAAGACCAGGCCTGCAGCCATAGCTCTGTGGCATCCTATCCTGTCAGATCTCAGAAGCTAAGCAGGGTCGGGCCTGGTTAGTACTTGGATGGGAGACTGCCTGGAAACACCAGGTGCTGTAGGCTTGGGAGACAGACTCAGCAACCCACTCCCAAAAATCAATCTGCCATTGAAAACCCTATGAACAGCAGAGAAGCACTGACAATAGTGTTACGCCTGTTGTACGTAGGGTTGCTATGAGTTGGATACCAACTCAACAGCACCTAACAACAACAACAACTACAAGACCAGAAAACTGGAGTTGTAACGAATCCAGGGTCCCACCTGGCTGTTAGGAATGCCTCACTTATGCCCACCAGTCTAAGTGATAAGGAGAAGCACCCAAAAGTCCAGGCAGCTGGCTCAGCCTTCAGGTCAGCAAACTCCCCTTTGGGGAGACCTTCATGGTTTAGGACCCAGAGTATTGGAGAGGAGGGCAAAACACTGAGTGGTGGTGCGGCGGTGTGAGGCATTGCCTCTACTGCTTCCCTTGGTCTCCGAGTTACTGAGGACAAGGGCCCATAAATCCGGCAGCAAACCTCAGCCCATTTGTGTTCACGTATAAAAGATTTTATGCCTGTCCAGAAGTTATAGGAGAGAGTATACCCAAGGCTTAATAAAAGATGCTAGACCTTTAAGGAGAAAGCAGAGGCACCTGGAGAAGTTTCAATAAACCTGGAAAAGAACTTGGAAAAACCTCCGTTCTCTGGGTGAACTGGCATAAGGCTATTTCTATTCCTGGGGGTGGGGGAGGTGAAGCCAGAGAGAACAGGAGAGTCAAGTAAGCCTCTAGAAGGAAAAATACCTCGGATAGACAGAGAAGATGGCTGGCCAAGAGATGGGGAGGTGCTCACGTGGTTATGGGGAGGGGAAGGAGGAAAGAAGCAGAGGGAGAACAGGGAGGAGAGGAAAGGAGTAAAAAGACACGGGGGTGGGCAGGAGCGCATGCTTCCACTAGTTTTGTTCCAATTAGAGCGTGACCTCAGTCCAGAGCTGGGTGCCTAGTGTGATGTGAGCCTGGAGGAAGTGGGTTCAAGCTCCACCTGGCAAAGCCTTCTGTGTGGCTTAGGGCACAGGAAGCCTAGGGCCTTTGTTTTGTAGAACGGCTCAATGGGCCTGCTGGGGACTTTCATAGGATGGGACACAGGCCATGAGGGCTACAGCCCACCTCTCCTACTGCCTTAATCCGAGGAGTTCCCTTTCTGGGGGACCTCCACTCAGGTGAAAGCTGGTTCCTTGGCTTGGTGGCAAAAATGAATTTTAGGACGAGTCAATAAGAAAGTATGCAGTTGGAAGCTTATTCGATAGAAGGGAGAAATAGTACACTCCAGAGAGAGAGGCACACAAGGTGTCTTTACAACGAGTATATATATGATTTTGTGTCTTTTTCCAATTCAGTTTAAAGGTTAAACAAGGTTTTAAAATTAAGTAGAGTAAAAAATTTGCTACAAGAAAAGGCAACATGAGCTAGTTTACCTATTTCTCTTGTCCTAAAGAATTTCCTCGTGTGAGTTAAATAGTAAGGTGATTTTGTGGGGTGCAGTGTTTAGGCTTGGGAATGGGAAGGAGATGCTAGTAATGTTAAACTCAAAGGTCATAAACATTCAAGGCCTAAGTAAGCATAGTCTACTTGTTTCCAACACTCTTGTTTGAGAGCCCTAGGAAGACAGGAATTGTTTTCACGTAGGCAATCTTTACTGATCTTGTCAGTTAGGTACTGTTGACTCTCAACAGGGGGTGGGTGGGGGGTTTGTGAGCAGATTCCTTGAGTTTAAGCTGTTGATTCTCAGTCAGTGGGAGATGTCATCAGATTCCAGAGTGAGGGGCTTCTCTCCTTTTCCATGTCCTCCCAAAGTTTTCCCTGTCTTTCTCTCCTCCTCAGGTGGATGTCCTGGAATAGTCTGCCTTTGTCCGTGTTCAGGCAGCTGGTGATCATGGATGAGGGTCTATTACAAAATGCCCTTCCAATGTCCTTAGAGATTTGTCCTGCACATGGCCTCATCCACGATCGCTGGATGCAGAGTCAGTCAGAATTCTTTCCTCCTTCCGCTTTACCTGTTAATAGCTAAGCTCACCTGTTTATCACCGGGACCTTCCTCAGGCTGGAGGCTGGCTTCATATTTAGTGGTGTATCCAGCATCTGACACACAGCCCCTGAGCCCCTGGTGCCAGCTGGACCCAGGCTTCAGTGGGCCCTCCACCACGCTGTCAGGCCACCTCTGCTGGGAGTGGGGACCGGGTAAGGATGATGGGGCATGAGCACTGGCTACCTTGGGAACCTCATCGTGGAACAAGTTCCTTGGTCAGCAACGATGCTGCATGTCACCGCATGTGGCAGTGAGGGCGGTGGCAGGGCAGACCAGCAGGAAGACCTACATCCAGATTTGTGCCAGTTCCAGTGAGGATTAAGGGTGGTTCCTTCTACAGTGGAAGGGAGGCAACGGAGCTGACCTGCCACCTGGTGGCTGACTGGTGGCTTGACACCAGCTGCAGCCAGCTCAGCCAGCGAGGAGGCATTCTCTCAAACACTCTGGGATCTTAGTCAACTGAGTTAAATGGCCGAGTGCTGGGGTGGCCAGGAGTAGAGGCCACCAGACATGCACAGAATAGGCCTCCTGGTGCACCCAACTGCTGGCCCATCCTCAGCCCAGGGCGTCCTTTCCAGAGCATTTCCAAAGGACTCTGGTGGCCTCGTGCTCCAGCTGGGTCCTTTCCCAGACCTCCTCATCGCTACTTCTCCAAGCTCATCCCCTCCACTACCCCGATCCCTGAACCGGTAGCTGTACCTCATGCCATCTCTCCCTCTTGGCCATGCGGGCAAGTGAATGTACACAGCACCCTGCCCACCCAGATATCCCTTCTCCACTGTCCTTCCCCTAAGGGGCCGCACTTCCTGCATCTCTACCTGTAAAGCACATGTGACTTCCCCCTCCCCAGACAGTCTTAGGGACTTCCCAAGCAGCCACAGGCATGGTTAAGAGGAAGGGGCCTGCGCAGGTGCCACGGGGGTCTGAGCCACTAGCTTACACCCCTTACCTGTGCCTCCCGAGCCCTTGCGCCAGCTCTGACCTCACAGCAGCACTGCGTGCAATGGAGGGCTGCACGCACAGGACCCTAGGCCTGGTGTCAGAGGTCACGCCCGGTTCCAAGTGGGCAGCTTGGGGCTCACAGCTGCCTGGCATCCCCAGCCAGCGTCCACCTCCATGACAGCCTGGGAGCAAGCAACTAGCTGCCTGTCAAAAAGAGAAGAGATCTTTGCTGAGGAAACATGGCTTTGCTCACAACCCAAAAAACCATGGAAGTCTTCTGCTGGGACCTGTCCCAACTTGCCTTAGACATGTCCTGTGCCACTGAATGTGGTGGGTCAGTACGTCCAAGGGCAGCATTGCCTGTCCCTGGTCTGGGCCTGCTCTGCAGCCTCTGCTTGCACTCAGTAACTCCCTGGAGTAGGACATTTAGTGGCCTGCAAACACTGTGGCATCACACTGGGTGCAAGGCATAACAGTTCATCTTTTACTTTGGAGGGGATATTTTTACATACTTGCACTTGGATAAAATAAAAACCCCAAGTAATAGTGGATTAATCTAGGCTAGGAAGTGGGCAGCACTAGTTTGGTCACTGGGTTCTTTTGTCCTTTCCTTCACAGTAGTTGCTTTGGCACCAGCCATCATAGCCTCATTCCAGGCAAAAGGAAGGAGAAATCAAGTACAAGGGGAAAGTGATGATACTTATGTCAGGAAAGCAGCACTCCTAAATCCCTGGAAGATTTATATTTACATTTCATTGGCCAGAATTAGGTCATACTGGCTGCAAAGAAGGCAAGGAAATGGTAGTTTTTCACCTGGGCACATTTCCACCTCCAACAGAATCTGAATTGTAATAGGTGAAAAGCAGGAAGAATGGGTACAGAACTGACATTCTCAGCCATATGTACCTCACAGGGTTGTTTTGTTGACCAGATGGCTCCCTGGTGCCCAGAGGCCCTGAGTAAGCTGCCCAGCATACAGTAGGTGCTCAGTAAATGCAGGGAGGGCATCATCAGTTCCTGCTCCAGTGACGCACGTAGCTGTCCTTGTCCTCTTCATTGGAGGGACCACTTCTGTCTCCCTGCTCTCCACCACACAGAGGCACTGGAAGGCTAGGCCCCTCAAGCCTCCCAGGCCCCAGGCCTATGAGGCCCCTCTGCAGTGAGATTGTTACTGGGGAGACACAGGGAGCATCGGTCTGCAAACTGGCAGCAAGACCTATGCCCTTTTATTCAGCATATAAAAGAACCTGCTACAGATATTAGAGTATGTTGTTTGCTGTCATTAGGCACGGTCAAGTCATGTCTGACTCATAGCGACCCTCATAGGGTTTTCAATGGCTGAGTATTTTCAAGATTGCCCCAGGAGTGGATTGCCACGTCCTGCTCCCATTTTTGTAATGCTGGGGATTGAACCAGAGACTTCAGAGACTGCAGAGCAGCACTCTATCAACTGAGCTACCCCTAGCTTATTAAAGATAGTAGACCTTTAAGGAATAATTACAGGGAAAACTGAGGCACCTGGAGGTGCTTAGGTAGCTCTGCAAAGGAACTTGGAAATACCTGTGTTCACTGGGTGGGTCAGCATAAGGAGGTCTCTATTCCCCAGGGGAAGGTAAAGAGGCCTGAGAACAGGAGAGTAAGCAGGCTTTTAGAAGGAGAGGTGCCCTGGGTAGACAGAGAAGATGCTGGGGAAAGAGCAGGGAGAGGCGAGCACATGGTCGTTGGAGAGCAGAGGAGCAGAGGGAAAGGGAGAGGATGAGAGAGGAACAGAAAAAGAGAGAGTGGGCACATGTTCCCTTTAGTTGTATTCAAACTAGGGCACGCCCAGTGTGACATCAGCCTTGGGCGCCCAGCTCTGGGCACCGGTGTGACATGGGCCAAAGGTCTTTGTTTTGTAAATGGCTGAAGGGCTTGGGTAGGGTGTGGGACCCACTTGAAAGCATCCTTCAATATCCTCAGAGACTCACGGGGCTTCTTCATGATGGCAGAATGACATGAGCCACTTCCAGTTCCCTTTTCCTCCATATTGCCTGCTAATGCCTAAGGTAGCTACCTAACAAGATCACACCCTGAGCTGAAAGTCACACCAGTGCCACCTCCTCCCCCCGGCGCTGGGAACCCTGATGCAACGCCCACCCCTGCCCCACCCCACCCCGCCTGCATCGGCTCCAGGGCAAGCAACATTGGGGACAGGAAGCTCCTGGGTCTGCGAAGCCGTGAGGCCCGGGTGAGAGACAGGCACAGGGCAGGGCAGAGGGGCTCCACCTCTAGAAGGCTGAGAGAGCGGGAAGGAAAGACAAGGCTGAGACCAAGACAGGGAAGCTGAAGTAGGGGTTGGGAGGAAAGCTCTAGAAGAAAGGCGCTGAGTGTGGGGTAGGGGAGGCAGGCAGGAGGGGTGGTGGTCTGAGGGCAGAGCCCAGGAGCTGGCCCTGAGATGGCAGGGCACAGGGAGGCCGCCTGCCCCGGGCTGCGAGAGTGTCAGCAAGGCTGCAAGAAGCACTTGGGAGACGTCATCAGCTGCTTCTTCCGCCTCATCTCAGGGAACCTGGCTCGAGGTGAGGCTATCTCAGTGGGCTGGGGACGGGTGCCGGAGGTAGCAATGTGGGGCCGGGAACTGTGCACCCCTCATTGACCAGAATGATGGGGACACAGCCCAGGGGGCATGTGTGGAAAAACACAGTCTCTGAGCCCTGGTCCCCCAGGGTGAGTTGCAGGCAGTGGGGCCGAGCTAGGACTCCCTGAGTTGTGGGCCTGGCAAAGGAGGAGAGATAGCCCCGTCTTTACCTGTGCAGACCTAGGACCACATGCTTGCACAGGAGGGAGCTGCGGCTCTCCAAAGCCTCACAGCGGCTCCACTGCCCTGGCTGCTCCTACTCCATCCCTCTGTGGGGCCCCTCTCCTTTTCCATGGAAGACAATGTTGCATCTGTGGTGAAGATTAGAAATGAATCCATGTGTGTTGAAACCTTATATAGAAAGTACTCAGCCAATGATCAATAGTCACCTTCCCAAATCTGTCAAACCCACACACCTGGCAGGCATGGAGACGTGGCATCAGAAGCTTTAGACCCCAAAGCGGGCGACCATTAGCCACTTGGGGCCCCAAGCAAGGACTTCTGGGTTCCCTTGTCTTGTCCTGATCCTGGAGGGATGGGAAGGGATTTAGGCTGAAGCAATTACATGATTACCCAAAGAGACATAGAATGGCCAGTTGTACTGGCACATGCCTGTAATCCCAGTGACTCGGGAGGCTGAGGCAGGAGGATTGTGAGTTCGAGGCCACCTGCGTAATTTAGTAAGACCTTGTCTCACAATAAAAAATAAAAATAAAATAGGAGTTGGGGGTGCAGCCTAGTGGTGGAGTGCCCTGTGTTCAATCCCCCAAAACCACAAACAACAACAACGAAAAGACATGAAATGAAGCATAAAGATGAGTCGGGGCAGACATGCTATGTGAAGCCACTTGCTCTACTGTGAGATGCCCATAGTGCCGAGGGATGAACTACTACCAGCCAGAAAGACTGAGCTGGAATAGCCTGACCTCGTCCCCTCCCCTGGGGTGGGGACCCTTTTCATCAGCTTCTCTCCTACCCCATCTACAGCACCAACATCAGGTGCTGGCACATTAAATACTAACACCTAAGAAGAATAAAAACATTGGGTTGGGGATACAGTTCAGTGGCATAGCACAGTTGATTAGAAGGCTAAAAAAATTAAGCGTAGACTTTTTGTTGTTGTTGTTGTTAGGAGCCCTCAAGTTGGGGCCAACTCATATCCACCCTATGTACAACAGAATGAAACACTCACTGACACTGTGCCATGCCCGGCACTATGTCAGTACTTCTCTGGTATTCATAGCATTTTCCATGGCTGATTATTTCGGGGTTGTTTTGGGAGTGGGCTGCCAGGTCCTTCTTCCATTTTTGTGGTGCTGGGGATTGAATCTAAGGCCTTAGAGAGTGCAGAGCAGCACTCTACCAACTGAGTTAAACCCTAGCCCAAAAAGCATAGACTTAAACATCTTGAAATTGGTGGCATAATAATGGTTTAAAATACTGGAAAGCAGTGCTGAATCTCCAGGCTGAAGACAGGGTTCTGCAACAACAAAGGTTTGCAGAAATAGATCAGAGTCTGGACCAATGTGACCAGCTCAGTGGCTCTGGATGGGACACAGAGCCCAGGGTCCCCAAGTCTTTCATTTTTTCAAAAGAAGATAAGTCCTGTGACTGCTCAGGATGTCACTTAGCTGGGCTTCCAGCTGCAGAGCCCTCGCCTCTGCTGGAGACTTTGGGGGAGGTGGAATTTGAAGATGGCAGCTCCAGGCTGCTCCTCTATGAGAAGAAGCACCTGGGGGGCTTGGCCCAAGGCCCAGAGATGCAGCTGAGGTCACCAAGCCTCTGGCCATGGTCTACTAGCTGCCTCCGCAGTTGGATGTCCTTGCTTCTCCTACCTAGTGACCCTGAGCATCTCTCCTGACCACACTTGGCCCTGGCTCCGCATCCACCCAGTGGTATATATGTAATAGCACCCCCTGGTGGTGGGGAGGGTCACCTTCCTGCCAAGGTGTCACAACAGGAGGCCACACAGCCTGGTAGCTCCACACCTGTTCTTCATAGCTTTATACCTGCACCAGCCACCTGCAGGCTCCTGGGTGCTCTCTTGGTCCCTCTGCATGTCTCTCTGTCTGTCCCTCATTCCTTAGGGAAGGTGAGACAACCCTTGCACCTTAGGAGGCCGGCAGGGTTGTTCCCAAGGTGGACACTGAGCACCAGCTCGGAGTAAGGAGGGCCCTCAGATGCCTCACCTGGAACCCAATGGCTGGGGCAAGTGGGTTGTGGATGTGGGTTCTGGGATCCTCAGCAAGGTGGGGAGGAGCTGCTGGGACCAGGGAGTGAGGAGGCCCAGAGCAGGCTGGGTGGACCCCACTGTGTGCTGAGAACCATGGGGGCAGCTGCTAATAGCACAAATGCCTGACACCAGGGTAAGGAAGCAGCTGGAGGAAGCCTGGATCAGTGTCACCACTGACCCCTTGGTCGCTGTGGGATGGCTCCCCCCTGCCCTTTGGATGGAACTCTGTGCAGATTCTGTGGTTCCCATGGCAGTGGTGATGCCCCTGCACTGCCTTCTGGGTACTGATACCTCTCCTCCACACATGGGCTTTGGGGAGTAGATGGGAAGGTGGCCCCCAGCCCTGTTCTTTGGGGGCTGCAGGAGATCTGTGGAACAGGCCCTCTGGCTGCAGGATGGTCGTGGGGTGGTGGCTGGGTTACTCCTTCACCCTGGCTGTCTCCAGCCAGTGTGACCACAGCCACCCCTCTGACCTCTTCCATGGGTGGGTCAGAGGCCCCTGGTCCTGCATCCCCCAAACTCCAAGGGACCCACTCTGATTTCCACAGGCTTTGGGAGCCCCTTGGTTGGATGGAGGTGGGGGAAGGATGGGAAACACCCAACACATGAGCCAGCCTTTCCCAAGACACTCTCTTCTCCTGTATGCCCTTCAGGGGCGTGAGGAGGGGAGAGTCAGAGAACCTGGTTCCAAGCTCCTTAGTATGACGTGCAGGGTCTCTTGTGTGTTCTGTCCAGACTCAACGAGAATGGTCACATTTTACATTCAGAGAGGAGAGATGGGGCCCGTGCAGTGAGGGGTGAACCTTGGGCTCTGGCCACTCACCCTGGCACAGAGCAGGTATGGCCCAGGGCAGGTATGAGGTCAAGGCAGGGGAGAGCCAGGGATGAGACAGGGCCGCCAGCTGAGGCGGCAGAGACACATCTGGCTTGAATTGTCAAAGCATCTTTCCGACATGTTAAAAATATTCTTCTACAAATAGACAGAGTGTGCATCCATGTTCTATTGAACTCCTAAATGAGGAAAGCCAAAGCTGGTTCAAAAGAGAAAGGGGCACAGAAATGGGAGAGAGGGTAGAATCCATAGGACCAGAGTCGTGGCAGCCAGTCAGATGCACATGCTGGGAAACTAAGAAGGAGCCAGGCAGAGAAGCACCTCCCATAGGGTCATCACCCTTGCCAGAGAGAAGAAGAAATCATTGCATCTCATCAGTTTTACAGGCTTGTGAATGTTTGGACCTGAACCGATTGGACCACCCAGTTCTGGTCCCCAGGAGGGTCAGATGCCCCGCAGGCCTGGCAGGACCTCAGAAGTCATTCGGGGCTCTTAGGGTTTTACTGCCATAATTTTTAAACAGAGTCTCATGCTACTCAGAGCTCTGTGCAAAGCAAATTGCTTCTAACCTCCCTGAACCTCAGTTTCCTCATCTATGAAATGGTCATAACAATAATGAGATCATTGAGACAATCTTTTCAGGTGCACATGAAAAGTTCTGCTCCAGTGGGCGGCCTTTTGTGTTCACCTTGCTACCACTGTGGGCTCCTGGATTGGCTCTGCTCCGAACTCATGCAGGACCTTGGGCAAATTCCTCAGTTTCTCCAAGTCTCCATTTCCCCATTCATCAAATGGACATAACAGAGAGGGGTCTTTAGGATTCTGCCAGTGTCTGAGCAGTGGCCAGTCGGGTGATAACAAGGACTAGCTTCATGGCCCTGAGCTGGGGTTTCCCCCTTTTCTGGGCCTCACTTCCCTTGCCTGAGAAATGGAGGCTGGAGAGGACAATCTTTTAGGGTCAAAGACCCACCCTAATCCTGTGATTTCTCCCCATCTCACTGCCCTATGCCCAGGGCTGGGGAGCTTGGGATGTGTGGTGGCTCCTGGACTCTGGGGCAGGGGCTGCCAGGTCTGCCTCTTGGAGCTCTGCCCCTGGCTGCTGCTTGTGAGTCCTAGGAGGCCCTGCACCATTTTGTGGCTCTGAGCACTTCCCTAACCTCTCACCAGGGCTCGCTGACAAGGTGGAGCGGATTAAAAGCCTATGGTGAGCAGAGTGACATTCCTCCTTAGCACAGAGAGGGCTGCTGTGATCCAGGCCCCTTTTCTAGCCTCTGCCCACCTTGCCCATTCCACATCCTGCTCTGTACAGCCAGATAAAATGGGGAGGAGTGTGGACTGGGACATAGGAAGAGGGTCAGCGGGTAGGGCATGCTGGGCACTGGCTGATGAGGTGGGCATGGAGCCT
The DNA here is from genome assembly GCA_007922755.1 of Pedetes capensis. Taxonomy (NCBI): domain Eukaryota; kingdom Metazoa; phylum Chordata; class Mammalia; order Rodentia; family Pedetidae; genus Pedetes; species Pedetes capensis. Next base: position 46,093 of record VMDO01002715.1, on the reverse strand, counting down.
CCACGAAGGCTTACAGGAGCCATCTGCCCAGGCACCAAGGCCCCTTGGCCTCACGGTCACCTTCCTGGCCCCCTGACTCCTCCCTGGCATGCTAGGTGTGTATGGGTGTGTGTGTGTGTGGGGGGGTACCTGATGCTGTAGACCCCAAGCCCCTGCCCTCTGAGGTAGAGGGCCTCGGGGTTCTTTGGGGTGGAGGGAAAAAGCAGCAGGAGCAGCTTCTAGATGCTCGATTCACACGGAAGCAGATCTGCCCGGGATGGGAGGAAATGCTTTTATGCCATGCTTGGGACTACTCAAGGGAAAAGGAGGACCTGTGGTGGCAGAGTGGGTTGCTAAGTGCTTGGGGCTCCCAGGCAGGCCCTCCCAGACAGAGGAGCCTGAGCCCTCTCTCAGGAAAGTGCCTTCCATCCTTTCCTGACCTGCTTCCATCCCTAACTCCCCACAAGAGCTCTCCTGACAGGCAATCCCTCATCTTCCCATCAGGGGGCAGCAGGCACCAAGTCCATCTCTGTGGACCATCTTAACCTTGTAAATCACAGGCTCTGCATTTTCTAACCTGCCCTTCACACCTTTGTGTCTTAAGAATACCAGCATCTGGCGTTCCTGGGCTGCATTTCTCTCCCAGGACTCATCCTGGTTCCTGATGCCTGAGCTAAGCAGACTGCTGCCCTCCCTTGCTGCCCACAAAATCTGTACTGTTGTCACTAGGGCTCTGTGTGTCTTGGAGTGGCAATGGCCTCATCCTGGTCACTCCCAGAGCCTTCAGGAGGGTGAGGAGGCCTTTGTTGTCCTCTGCATTCGTGTGCAGATGAAGGGATGGGCTCTGATGCTGGATTCCAGGACCTCCTGACTCTGCCCTGGTCAGGTTGGAGGCCGCAGAGGGAAGGCTGAACTAATTAATGAGCGCTTCTCTGGCCACACAGATCAGGGCTCCTGACCTCCAGCTGGTAGACCAAGGAGACTCAAGGGTGAAATGGGAAAGATGGGCAACGAACACTTGGTCAGCAAGCCCTTTTGGTTCAACTCTTCATTTCCTTTTGAAATGATGCTGGAGATAATGAGTAGTGCATGGGTTTCAAAATTGTTTCTAATGCCCCTATGTTGCAAATGAAAGATGGCCCTTGGATGGCCTTTTCCAACATGGGGGGAAATAGGAGTTTACAAAAGCCCAGGGACCACAGCCAAAGACGCTGCCTGGCTAAAGTCTGGCAGGGAGGTTGAAGGGGACTCCCTTCACTGACTTAGTGCCAGGCGGCAGCTAGGGCAGGATGGGGGGAAGTGTCCTGGCTGGGCCCTGTGAGGACATGCTCCCCTGCCTCCAGTCTTCACAAGATGCAGCTATGTGGTGAGCTCCACGGGCCTGGACACCCTCCCTCCAGCAGCTGGGAGCTGGCCCTCCCAGAGAAGGACAGGCAGGACAGGCAGAAGAGTCAGGCAAGTCAGTCATGCAGAATGCTGGGGCTGGAGCAGGGAGCCACCGAATGAGCAAGCAAGCGAAAGGAGGAAGGGGAACCCCAGAGGCAATGGTTGGGAAATATTGACCACAGCACAGTTCAGGCAGGGTGAGAGCCCATGAACCCATTGCTCTGCCTCTAAGATTGAAGAAAGGAAATAAGAGCCCAGTGAGAGGACACATGTGCAGAAACTGCAGAACCACTGGCAGCCTGGGGGCTGGGATACAGCAGGGTGATTGCACGGCAAGGGAGCCCCGGCCAGACCGGAAGCTCAGGGGTTCATGCAAGCCGTCATCTCCTGCCTCCAACACAGAGGGAGGAACTCTTCTTGCCCCCAAGAAGAGGGAGACATCCAGCCTCTGAGCATCTCCTATGGCCAGAGCAAGGGACGTCCAAGGTGAAGAAAGAACTAGAGTAAGCAGAGCACATGATTTGGGCTGGGCAGGTGCCGGCCAACACCTATGCCCTCAGCCAAGCCTGCACCATCACCACCATATTCCAGAGGGAAAGCTTGAGGCTTAGAAGGAGTTTTCTATCCATCCATCCATCCATTCTCCCACCCACCCATTCATCCACCCATCTGTCCATCCATCTACCCATCCATCCATCCATCCATCTACCCATCAACTCATCCACCCACCCATTCATCCATCCACCCACCCACCCATCCCTCCATCAGTTATCCACCCACCCATCCACCCATCTATCCACCCACCTATCCATCCTTCCACCCATCCATTCATCCATCCACCCATCCACAGTTCCATCTCTCCATCCAAGACACATTTAGGAAGCACCTATTCAGGGCCTGGCATAGAGCAGGCCTTGAGGCCAGTTGTGAAGGATGAAGGAGCCAGGAAAGCCTTTCCTCTGCCCTTTGCCATTTCTTGCAGGGCACCTTCTGATCCCCTCACCCCAAACACTCACCCTGAGCATGCCTGGAAGCCTACTGTGGTTGGGCTGTGAGGGCTAGGACTGGGGATATCTGGAGACCTGTTGCCAGCCTGCCCTTGATAGAGGCTCCACATCCTCTTTACCCCCGCAAACAGAGTCAAGGGCCTGGGTGCCACTTCTTCCTGTGGTCTCCCGTGGAGTTCTCAAGCACCATCCCCCCTGCCACCCCAGTGCTTCCTTGAGACTGGGAGAATACCCAAGCACAACAGCAGACTCTGGTCCTCCAGTCCCTCTGGGGCCCCATCTCAGACCTGATGAGTTCTCAGTTGGAGTAACTGAGGCTGGAAAGAGAAGGTGAGCTTTCCGAGGTCATATAGGTTGGGGAACCCCAGGACAGTGTGCCTTACTCCACACAACTGTCTCAGTCTCAGTGTCTCAGCCTGCAAAATCCAAGGGGCACAGGCAGAGAGCTGAGGGCTCTGTCTCAGCACTTGAGGGAGGGAGGAGGGTGTGCAGTGGGCGACTAAGCTATTTCCAGGCACTGATCTCACAGGGGAAGCGGTTGATGTGAGTCTGCAGGAGGCTGCCAGCCCCTGCGCGCAGGCACACACATTCACACCCTCGGGTTCTCAGTGGTCGATGGGCTTGTGTGTTGGAGAAGAGACCCAGTGCTGTTCTTGTGGCAACATTCTTTGTCCACGATTGGCGGGTCCTTGGAGATCTGCCGCTGACGCAGGCAGCCTGGCCTGTGTGGGCCCTTCAGTACCAGAGGGTCGGAATGGGAGGCAGAAAGTGCCCCACTCATACCCTGGAGAAATAAACAGAAATAGGGCTCCCATTCACCCCAGTCTTTGGACATATCAAGCATATGGGCTTAGGGGGGCTCCTCTCAGTGAAGCCTGCAAAGAAAAGGGGAGCTGCAGAGGAGGAGGGGAGGGCAGACAATGGATGGGTAGCTTGCAGTTCCTAGAAAGGGTGGGAAGGGCCTAGACCAAAGTCCTGGCTCTGCCACTTACCAGCTGTGTGACCTGGGGCAAGTCACTTCACCTCTCTGAGCCTCTCAGTCTCCTCATTTTTAAAATAGGGGGTGGTGATAGAAGAACTCTCTCTGGGATGCTGAGAGGATTAAGTTAAGACACAGCAATTAGCCCAGGAGGACATGGCACATGGTCAATGCTGCCTCTCAGAGCAGCCCACACCAGCCACCTCATACTTATGGGGTGCCTACTGAGACTACCAAGACATAAGTGGATCCTGTTTTAATTAAGCCAAAGGTCTGGAGTAAGTCCAGAGTTTCAGGCAGTGTCTCCCCCTGCGATCTCACCTCTGTGTTCACAGCCCTCCACACTGCCCTGGGCTAGCTCTCTAGCTCCGAGGTTAGTGTTACCAGCCCATTTCACAGATGAGGCCGGAGGTCCCCGGAGGTTAACAGTCTGCCTGGTGTGGTCAGGCTGGACCTGTAGGGGGACTGTACCGTACAGACCCAGGGAACAGGGCTGCATGGGTAGTGGGCCAAAGGGGGAGTGTGAGGCATGGACCCCTGCCTCAAGTACGTGGCTGGCGCACACCTTCACACTGAAACCGAGTAAATATTTACAGCCATTATGGCGATTGATCGCCTTCGATCCTGCCACTGCTCTGAGCCAGCCCTGCTTACTCATGCTTTCTTCAAAGCAGCTTCTTCCCTCGAGCATCTTTAATAATTCAGCCTGTAATTGTCTCTAAACACAAACTTGAAAATGCAGACTCAAGGCTTTTGTCCCCATGCTGGTCCTCCTCCTGTCCTGCAGGCCCCTAGCCTCTTTCCTGCTGCAGACCTGCCCTCTCAGCACTGCCTGCGGCCACTCTGGAGAGGGGACTGGGACCTGGTAGCCGCCTGCCCATATACCTCACTCACCTCTGTTAAAGCCATGTAGCAGCAGAGAGGGGAGCCTGGAGTAATTCAGCTGCCTGACTGGCACGGCCGGCCGAGAGGAGGCAGCAGCAGGATGCTCCAGCCACCACTCCCCCTCCCGCTCCCTGGGGCACCCTGAAGGGCTATGGACAGGGAGGGAAGGGGGAAGAGAGGGGTCTCTGCTGGTGACAGGGAAAGCCCATGTTGAGTGGGCACTGGGACAGGGCTCAGGCTAGAGACCACCCTGCCCTAGCTAGGGGCAGAGGGGAACCAAATGAACAGTGACAGCCTCTGCTGGGCATGAGGTCTCCTGTGCTACAGTCCTGCCTGGCCTTTCCCAAGGTCCTTTGGGGGCCATCCCTGGAGGGAATGAGGTCTGGAGGAGCCTGTGATGTACCAGCACTGCCTCTGTGGCAGGATGACCAGGGCCACCAATAGATAGCCCCACTCTGAGCTCCCCTTTCCTGTCCCTCAGAGCCAAGTTGGGGGCCATAGCAGGTGCCAGGGAAGATTCTCTTGGGCCTGCCACAGAGCCCCTGCCCAGTGTGAAGTCCTCACAGCTATGGGGCCCTAAGGCCAACACCAAGGACAAAGCCAGCACACAGTGACCACCCAGGGCCATGGCTGCCCATCCCAGGGAAGCTGTGGGGCTGGCCCTAGGCCCAGCTGAGAGTGTCCCCTCAACAAGTCAGGGGACTCATTGTCTAGCAGATGCTATTCTGGCCCTGGGGACCCAGCCGGGAACTCACAGATCCAAATCCCTCTGCAGTTTAGAGGTCATAAAGTGAGAGTGATAAATAAATAAATGGATGATAAATAAGTGATCTGAGGAGGTGAGAGGAGATCCAGAGGGACCACTGTCACACACAGCTAGGTGAGCCTTGGGGGCATGGAGGGTGGCATAGCTCTGCCTCACCCAGAGCTCAGAGTGGTGATATCAGTGACCCCTGGCCACTGTAGATTGGGACAGCTTGGAAGTATGGGAGACAGATAGCAGTAGCAGGTCCTGGAGGCGTTTTGCAGATGGAACCAAAGGGATTTACCAGTGGACCAAGTGCAGGGTGCAAGGGAAAGAGGGGAGTCAGGACACTGAGTACCACTGAAGTTTGTGCCTTGAGCGCCTGGGAAAACAAGCTGCTATTTATCGTGGTGGGAAAACAGGAGCCAGCCAGGCAGGGGGGCATATGGGACCACAGCAGGAGCATTCACATTTGAGACATCTGAAGACATCCTGGGTAGGTCTGCATGAGGCTGAAAGCCCAGAAAGTAGTAGTCAGGACAAGTGTTTAAAGGTCGTCTTGGGTCTCGTACCAGCACCTATCCCCTCATGTCTATGGAAGTTTTCTTTTCTTTTCTTTTTTTCCTGTATTTGTTGTTGTTGATAGTGGTAGTGGTGGTGTTCATTTATGTTTTGTGTTGGTTTGTTTTGTTTTTGAGACAGGATCTCACTATGCAGCCCAGGCTGGCATCAAACTCATGATCTTCCTGCCTTAGTCTCTGAAGTGCTTGTATTACAGGCATGCATCACCATCCATGGCAGAAGTTTACTACCATTTATGTTATCTAGAAAAGCACAGATCCATGTTCCTAAAACCGACTGTCTTCCCATTCTAACCATGGGTAGCCATGAGAGCACCCAGCTTCTCGCCTGGCCCAGCCAGGCCCATTGTGGCAGGAATTTCCATTGCCCAGGGTGGACATCCAGGCCAGGCTGGGCCCATGAGATCCCTTCCCAGATCTTTTAACAGTGAGTGGTCACTTGTCTAGGATGGAGAGACTGAGACATGCAAGCTTGGCGACTGCTAGTAGCCCAGCATCTAGCCATATGGAAGCTGCCATTTGGGCAGAGTTACGCTGACAGGTAGGGAGTCGGTGTAGGGAGGTGAACTGTTGGACTCAGATGCACTTTTCTGGTTACCCCTGTCTCCTTCCCTTCCTGTGGTTTGCTTTAAAGGCTAGTAAGTCTCTTTGCCTGTGCAAGGTCAATCAAGTGAGCCATAAAATAGCATCTCGGCTGTCAATTGGAGAAAAGAGATACAGTCAGAACTCAGGAGCCATGAGCACAAAGGAATTTTCCTAAACTCTAGACAAGAGTGCCAGAGCCAGGGTGGGCATGGGACACACATGTGACCCCTGAGACCAGGGCCAGATATGGTACTGATTGGGAGAACATTGTGACAATCAGATTCTATTCTGACCCAAGTGTTTTGAAATATACAAGGCTAGGGATGTAGCTCAGTAGGAGAGCACTTGCCTAGCACATGCATGGCCCTGGCTTCAGTCCCCATCACTGCAAAACACACACACATGCTCATGCACACAGGTACACTCATGTGTGCACACACACACATGCACACACATGCAACACACACGCACACACATGCGTGGGCTATTTTGGTTCCTGATGGAGGTTTTACTCTTTGTTTCCTTGTTTGCCAATTTCCCTGCCAGACTCTCGGGTTGAGTCTGTGACACAGAGAAACAATGACTGTATGGGTTGGGCTCATGTGGCAGCCAATGGATGTGGGTTGGGGATCATGGCTCAGGGTCTGTCCTTTCCCATTGGATTCTGGGTGCAGGCACTCACAAGGCCCTGTGTTCAGTGTATCACCTCTACTGGTGGACAAACTGGACTGCAGGGCATGGTGGGGCCATGTGCAGGCATACCTGTCTGCTCAGGGCTCGCACACCCAGAGCTCAGTGCAGCTCAGCTTCCCAGGTATTTATCACATGCCTACAGGGAGGTGGGGGCAACTGAGACTGAGTCCCTCCCAGTAACTGACCTGCTTTAAGTAAAGGAGACACGTCAAGGCAGCTCGTGCGGACCTGCTTGCAGCAACCCTGGGAAAGACAGAAAAAATAATTGGAGAGGGATGAAGAAGGGCTGCCCTCTGTGGACCAGAGCTGAGAGGACTACCCCTGTGGCAAACCACCAACGGGGTCACACCGAGGAGGAAACAGGAAACCATGGCACCAAGGTGCTCAAAGAGAGCCGCAGCCATCAGACCTGGGTGGATGATGACAGACGGCAGAAGGGACACAGAGATACAGAGAGGAGCATGTGGGTGACAGGCTCTCCAGCTTCCATCTTTGCTGGTCCCAGGAGGTGACCCACCTATCCACCCACCTCACGCCCTCTGTGAAGACAAATCTATGTGGTACTTCCCACCAGACACATACCCGAGAGCCACCAACACCTGAGGAAAACCTACAACATCAAAGAGGCACTAAATTCAAGCAAATGGAGAAATGACACAAATCGTTACCAAGGCAAAAGAACAAGTATAGAAAAGAACAAATATAATTAACGTTTTCAGGGAGCCAAGAGGATGTCAGATGCAAATGAAAGAGTCAACAATCTTGGAAGCAAAACTCTTAATTGTTGAAATGTAGAAAATTCATAGATAGGTTAAATCCCCCTGAAATGAATGTTCATCCTGAAAGGCAAATTAATAAACTTGACTGTGTTAGCCTAGAAAGTCCATCAGGCTCAGTACTAAATGACAGAGGTGAAAATAGGAGAAAGGATTTAAAAGCCTTGAAGGAGAAAATTCAGCAGTTTCAACTGTTCAAGAAAGCAGTGAGAAAACATTCACAGAAAAAGCATGTGCACCTTTCATTTAATCTCCCCAGCAATGCAGTGAGGAAGATGCATTTTATAGATGAGAAAACCAAATGCAGAAAGGAGCAGGCTTCTCCAGGGCTCCACAGCTGAAGGGGCTTCTGCTCAGGGCTGCCTGACTCTAGAGCCTGGGTGTTTCCACAAGTCATTTGGAGATATGCTGCATGTCCCCTAAAAACATACATAGTGGAACCGTGCCTCTACCCCTATGGGCCCCAAGCTACTAAAGTGTCCCGTGAAGAAGGTTCTGTGGTCAAACATATATGGCAGTGCTAGGCAGATGAGGTTGGACAAACTCTCCTAACACAAGGCTTCTCAGAGTCTTTAATATGCACTTGTTCAATGTTCAAGACAATGTGACATGAAGAACCTTGGCTTTGGATCCATCAGATCTGGATTCTTAAGCCTTCCCTGCCTCTTTTTGCTTTTGTGGCACTTGGGGAGATTTTTTGCTCCTCCAGCCTCAATTTTTTTCATCTGTGAAATGGGAATCATAATTACATCCTTGGCTATCTTGTGGGTTTAGGGGCAAAAGGAGAAGATAGATGTGAAAATGCTTCGTAAATGTCAGATGGTGCGCATGCGAAATACTCTGTCTTGCATGAGTGCTGTTGCTAAATCCTCCGTCCACTGGCTGCTTCAGGCTGCAGTGGGCAGCTGTATGGACTCAACTTTTCAGCCATGAGTCATAAATATTGACTCCAGAATCTATGCCTTTGGTAACTATGTAAGGTAGGAGAAGAGAGGAAGAGGCCGTCCTCAGGGTAAACCTAGGCCTTGTGTGCCCCTGTCCTGGCACCCTCAGGGATGGCTCAGGGTGGCCAGAGACCCCTCTCTCTCTCTCCTGCTGCAGGGCAGTGCATTTACCTGTGTGCATTTACCCCACTGCCTCAAGTAGGTGTCCTTTAGAGGTCTGAGTCAGGGTGAGGCAAGGCTGGAGTAAGGAGCTGGCCAAGGAAGGCAGAGCTCTGGGATTTTGTCCCACCATGGCCCTGTGTGACCTCCCAGCACCGGCAGAGCCACACTTGTCTCATCTGTGCTGTGGGCATCAGGAGGAAGTCACAGCACCTCTCCTTCCTCCTCTGGTCACACTGCCATCAGAGTGATAGTTACAAAGAAATCAAAAACAAAACTGACATCCCTGAGCACCCAGGGATGAGGCCTTTCAGAACTTCAAGCCTGGCCTCCTGGCACTGCCTCCCCCATGTCCTCTGTGGCCCACTGTACTGTTGACTTCCAGCCCCCAGCCCACCCTGCCTCTCTGTGTTCCTACACCTGTCCCAGCTGCCTGGACTCCTCACACCCTTTGTGACCCTCAGCCTTCTCGTGGAAACATCCCACCTCCCACTGAAACTTCCCTGGCCCCGGGTTGGGTGTAAGCCCCTTGCCTATCTCCCTTCCCAGACTGGCTATGACCAGATATGACTGGTTAATGGTCTGTCTGCTTCTCTAGAGCCAAAGCACCCTGAGGCCAGTGGCTGAATCCGCCATTGTCATCGGGCAGGCATGGAGCAGACCCTTGGCAAATATTTGTTGGATGCATGGGCTTAGGCCTTTGCTGACTCTGAAATCTTTCTTCTTTCTGGATTGAGAGAGGAATCGAAAACTCTTTCCTGCTCTGAGCCTAGCTAACAGTCTCCTCCGGGCCAACCCCTCCTCTATGGTGGGGCCAGATGTCTTACCCACAGCCCACCTGCCCTCTGTTTCCAAGATACCATTGAGAGCATGAGCTTAGGTGGAACCCTGATGCTTCTGGAAACTGTAAGAGGCAAGCCCTGTGGCCTCCCTTAGGTGCAGCTGCACACGGGGCCTTGGCCGCTACCTCCCTGTAGGGGCATTGTGGGAATTGAGTGATATTTTGTATGCAAGTGCCAGGGAGAGACCCTTGGACAAAATAAGCACTCAACAAATGAAGCTGCTATCTGTCTGTCTATCTATCTATCTATCTATCTATCTATCTATCTATCTATCTAACATCATCACCCAATTCCTTCAGTGGCCTGAGCCCAGAGGGAAGGAAGGACTAGCCAAGGCCTCCCAGCTTATTGGAGGCAAAGGTGAGACTCAGATGCAAGGTTTGCAAACTCCTAGTGCACAGCTGTGGCCTCTCCCTAGCCCTGCTGCAGTCTGTCTCAGGTCCCAGGGTTTTGATGCCCACGTCATTCACTGCATCCAGCTGACGCAAGGCATCTGTAATAAACACACCTCCCCGAGATGTCAGAGGACACCAGGGGAGTGGAGATGCTGGCACCACACATCCCAGATGGAAATTCCCCAAGACACCCTTGGGCCCTCGGCTCGAATTCCAACAAAGAAGTGCTTATGTCCAGACATCTTCACAGATCAGCAGCAAGGATGTGACTTGAGAGCACTTTGCGTCAGTGCCATAAAACATGAGGATTGATGGCGCCATGTGACTGGGGTGAATGCCAGGGGGAAGGTGCAGAGTCTGCGTCAGCCAGCGATGCTTCCTGTGTGCCCTTTGAACTCGGCTCCAGCCTGGATTCAGGGGTGTGAAATAACACTGCACCTATTAGCATGAGCCCACAGCCCCTCTGTCTACAGAGTGCAGGGACAGGCGTGAGTGTTCATGGTTCTTATGATGGCAGTACAAGGGGATGGCCTAAGTGTTAAGGAATGCTTCCCCAACTTTTCAGATGAGGAAACTGAGTCTCAAGAATATGAGGAGTAACATTGCTTAGGTCACGCCTCCTTGGGTCTCATTACCTTGTCCTTTTGCCATCAGAGAGTCAGGGAAGCTAAATTCACCCAAGAAACCAAAATTTACCCAAAGAAACTCACAAACAACATGGCAGGCATTGTACAAATTCTAAGGGTCTAAAGTAAAGTTGCTGAGCAGAGCATCAGCTGGCCCTGTCCAGTCCCATCATGTTGGGGCTGCTTAGTTCCCCTGGACTGGACAAGGGCAGGGACAAGAAGACTCAAGGAGAGATGAGAATTCCTTCAAGTGAAGGGGGAGAGGGAAGGTCCATCACAGAGGATGAGGAGTAGGACGAGGGGCTAGAGGACAAACTGTCCTTATGTGTCTCTCTTCTCATTTCCTGTTCCGTGTTATTAGACTCCTGCCTGCAGCCATAGCCCTGTGGCATCTGATCTCGTCAGATCACAGAAGCTAAGCAGGATTGGGCCTGGTTAGTACTTGGATGGGAGACCACCTGGGAACACCAGGTGCTGTAGGCTTGGGAGATGGACCCAGCAACCCACTCCTAAAAAACAATCCACTATTGGAAACCCTATGAACAGCAGAGAAGCACTGACAATAGTGTTTGGCCTGTTGTGCCTAGGTTCGCTGTAAGTCAGATACCAACTCCGTGGCACCTAACAACAACAACATTACTAGATTCACGTAATCCCTGGGACAGTAGGTGGGGTTGGAGATGGGCTATGCCTTGTTAGAAATGGAGGTGTGGAGAGAGATCATCTCTTGCTGACCAAGGGGGAAGCAAACAGGCCTCTGGGCAATTCCAGGGGGGTTCCCTTAAGTCAGCAGTGACCAGAGTAACATGTAGGGACATGCCCACATGGCCAAGTAGCTTTGTCCTTGCATGCCTTTTAAGTCTTTCCTGGCAATGAAACCACTAGGACCACTTAGTTAAGGAGCGTGGAGTTCTTTCCCTTTCAGAGACCACTGGCTCTGATGCCCAGTGACCTCAGAGATCTCTTACCTCTCATGCTGAGCAAAGACTTATTCCCAGAATCTACTTCCCATATGAAAATTTTTCATTTCTTTAGTATTTCTTGTGGAACATATCTACTGATGATATTCTCTCATTCATATTCTCTCTCTCTCTCTCCTTTTTTTTTTTTTTTTTTTTTTTGTGGTACTTGGGGTTGAACCCTAGGCCTTGTGCTTGCATGCTTTTTAAGTGCTAGACCACTGAGCTGCACCCCCAGCCCTTTTTTTTTTTTTTTTTTTTTTTTTTTTTACTTTTTGAGTCTCACTAAATTACGCAGACTACCTCTGGTCTGAAACTTGTGATCCTCCTGCCTCCGCCTCCCAAACTTCTGGGATTACAGGCGTGCGCCATTGCGCTCAGCTCTCCTTTTTCTTTTTTGAGATGAGGCTTCACTAAATAGCCAGGCTGACCTCAAACTCATGATTCTCCTATCTCAGCTTCCTGAGTGCTGAGAATCCTGGTGTGTACCACCACACCCAGCTTTTTAAAAGACATTTTCTGGGTTAGCCATTATTTTTTCTTCAAGCACTTTGAAAAATGTTAATCCATTGTAGTCTGGCTTCAGTGGGTTTTGTGGCAAGGTCTAACATCATTCATATTGTTATTCTCCTGAATGTGTCTTTTTTCTTCTGGATCCTTGTCAGGGTTTGGCTCAGGCCCGGCAGAGGTCAGAGCCTTGCCCTGACACCAAGTGGGTATTGGGGACCCACTGGACCAGGTTGGTGTGGTGGCCGGAGGTGCCAAAGAAGGACCTCAGGAGACCTGTGGGAAACAGGAGAGGGAAGTTTATTGGGTTACTCCCCAAGTCGGGTGCAACCAGAAAGCAGCGCCTGTCAAGTGCTCAAGTGCTAGCTCTAAGCCTGCAGCATAGAATGCTGCAGGCTCACTGATGGTACAGATCAGCCTTAAAGGCACAGCTACAAGCAGCTGGTGTTACTCTGGGCTGGAGGTCCGGTGGTCTTGACCCTTGCAGCTCGCCTTCTCTGCCTCCCTCCTTCCCAAGGATGGGAGGAATTGGGAGGCTCTTTGTGGCTTGTTTGTAGCCTTTGGTGCTTTGGGGCCCCTGGTCTTGACTTGGCGGCTTGCTAGGTGGTTTTCCACAGGATTGGGGAGCACTGGGTCAAGGTGATGGGGTCCAGTAGAGACCAGGTGAAAACAAGAGGGTCCAGCAGGTGGGGTTCAGGAGCTTGCTTATCTAGGCTCCTGGGAGGGGGTGTGTACTGGGGTTAGCCAATCAGGACACATTCCTGACAGGTACAGCAGGTAAACTGTCATACTTGCCAGGTAGAGGCAGTTATTTAACTGAGGTGCTAGGGATAGCCAATCAAAATTGAGGTGGTTGAGGCTGGTCAGGCTGATCAGGGGCCATCTTTGCTCATTCGATGGGAGGGGAGATAAAGGAGTGAGTAGAATGTAGCCTGAGTGTTAGCCCTTAATGCTGATTAGAGGGACCCTATTTATGGGGTGCTTTAAAAATCCCCAACAGATCCTTTTAAAGTTTTCTCTTTCCAGGAGTTTGGTGATGTCATGCCTAGATGTGGTTTTCTTTGTATTTTTCCAATTGGGATTTATTGAGCCTACTGAATCTGTTTGGGGCTGGGATTTAGCTCCCAGTCTAGTTGGTAGAGCACTGCTTTGCACTCTCTGAGGTCCCAGGTTTGATTCCCAGCACCACAAAAATGGGAGAAGAATGTAGCAATCCACTCCCAATGCAATCCCAAAACAATTAGCCATTGAAAATCCTATGAGGGGTGTTGGGTGCAGTGGCACATCTCTGTAATTCCAGTGACTTGGGAGGCAGAGGCAAGAGGATCACAAGTGCAAGACCAGAAGCAGTCTGGGCAGTCTGTGTAATTTAGCAGAATCCTGTCTCAAAAAGTTAAAAAATGGGCTGGGTGTGCAGCTCAGTGGTCCAGCACTTTCAAAGTATGCAAGCACAATGCCCTGGGTTCAAGCCCCAGTACCGCAAAAAAAAAAAAAAAAAAGAAAGAAAGAAAGAAGGAAAGAAAGAAACCTATGAGAGTCGCTATGAATCAGACAGGACTCAACGACACCTAACAACAGCAACATTGAATCTGTTTGATATCTTTCAACCATTTTGGAAATTTATTCAAATTCTATTATTACTTATTCAAATTATTTTTCTAATTATTATCACTGTTGCCTCAAATTCTAATTCTGTCCTTTCTGTCCTTTTCTGGGACCCCAATTATACATTTGTTAGACTTTTTGACATTGTCCCACTTCATTCTTATATTCTTTTCATTTTTTTTTCTTCTATTCATTTTTAGTCCATTCACATTTAACATAATTACTGATATGCATGGACTTATGTCTGCCATTTTGCTACTTGTTTTCTATTTGTTCCACGTCTTTTTTTGTTCTTTTCTTCCTCCTTTACTGCTGTCTGTGTGTTTGAACTCTTGTTTCCTGGCATATCTTGTATTTTTTTTTAATGCTGTGTCAGGTACATGTGCAGCTCTGTGGCAGATGGTATCAGCTCCTTCTGCAGGTGACCTATGTTGTCAGGATTGGCTGCAGTGAGACATTTTCTTAGTCAGTTTTCTATTACTGTAACAAAATACTCAAGATAACTTAATAAGCAAAAGGGCTTATTTGGGTTACAATTTTGGAGAGTTCAGTCCATGGTCATTTGGCTCTATTATTCTGGCCTGTGGTGGCACATCATGGTAGGAACACATGGCAGAAGAGGACTGTTCACCTCATGACAGCAGAGAAGCAAAGAGAAAGGAAGAGGAGTGGCCAGGATCCAAATATCCCATTTGATGGCATGCCCCTTATGACCTAACTTCCTTCTACTAGGCCCCACCTCCTAAAAGTTCCACCATCTCCTAATAACACCATGGGCTGGGGACCAAGCCTTCCACACATGGGCCTTTGGGGGACATTTAAGATCCAAACCATAGCAGAGACATAGTGGATTCCAATTTGTCCTTCTGTGTTCCAATTTGCTCTTACTTTCTCTCACTTTATGTACAGACTTTCTTCTCATCTTCTGTTCCTCTTGACTTTCAGCAGTACATGTAGAGGTAGCAGCTTTAAATTAACGTCTTACCTGGCTTCCATAATTGTATAAGAGTCTCATTCTTATAATAAAACCTGGGTCCCCTTTCATTTTGAGGGGTTCTTTTTCCCTCATCAAAACTTAACCAATACAAGATCCCAATTCTCTGTTAAAAGGTAAACTCCATCTTTTCACTCATTTTGTTCATTTCTTCTTCTGTCTTTAGAAACATATTAATCACATGTATTTTGAAGTCCTTATCTGCTAGCTCCAACATTTGGATCATTTCTGCATTCTGTTTCTATGGACATCATGATCAGCTGCTTTTGTCTTCTTCTCATGTCTAACAATTTTCTATTCCATGCTGGAAATTGTGAATGATATATTGTAGAGCTTCTCCATTACCTTATCCCCCTATAAAAAGTGTCAAATTTTGTTTTGAAGTAATTAGATTTCTAATTAATCACACTAATCTTATCAAGGTTGGCTTTTAGCCTTTGTCAGGGTAAATCTGTTTCAGCTTTTTCCTTATTCATAGAGTATAACTCTTCTCTTAAGGCATGATCTTAAACCTAAAGTGTGTCCTTTCTGGGGTCTCAACAGAAAGTGTAGGGTGTTCACCATTGCTCTCCCTTTTCACTGGGCCAGAACCTCACTATTTCCTTACAGCTAGATGACCTTTGAGATCTCTGCTCTGCCCTCAGCTCCCTCCACAGCTCTTCTCTGTAGGCCCCCCTGGAGCCTCTCCCTGGTCTGCATAGTCTAGCAATAGACCAAGGACCCAAAGCACATTCTCCTGCAGATTTAGGGGAGGTGTTCCTTCTCTCTGAGGGTGAGTGAGTTTTCCATCACTGTGAAAACACCCAAGATAAACAATGTGTAAGGAAGAAAAGTTTATTTTGGCTCATAGTTAGTTGGCCCTATTGTTTTGGGGTGAGGCAGCACATCATGGTGAGGAGCATGTGGTGGGGGCATCATGGCATAGTCACTTCATGGCAGCCTCGAAGAAAAAAGAGAGGGAGCGGGAGGGGCCCCACAGTCCCTTGAAGGGGATGCCCTGATGGCCTGACTTCCGCCAATGAGGCCCTGTCTCCCAAAGGGTCCACCACCTCCCAATAACACCACGGGCTGGTGATCAGGTCTTTAACATATGGATCTTTGAGGGAACATTACACAAAACCATAGTTCCCTCCTTTCCAGTCCCCCAAATCATAGCCACCTTAGCAGTCCTAAACTCTGATATCTCTTTTCTTCATCCAGTCTGATCACCAGTTCCAGGAGTTTTCGATGCCCAGCATTTTGGACAGCATGCTCTGAGATAGTGATGAAATGAATGTGGGGTTCATTTTGCATGATTCCCTTCTCTTAAGGACCATTGCCCTGTGTCCACTGCTGTCCAATGCCCGTGTGGAATTGCTGTACATAGTCTGTGCACATTGGATAGTTCTTCTCAGTAGTCATCTCAGACTGATGCCAGCTACTTCATCATTATTGGAACTTTCCTTCCCTAGATTCAAGAAGATTAGGTGCCTGAATGGTGAGAAGCACAGGTTCATTCAAATTTATCTGTGTTCCTGCTTGGTCTTTGAGTGTGCCTTTAGGATATACAAGGAGTCCTTTCCCTCTAAGTAAAATAGAGGGTGTGGCCCTTATTGAGTACCTTAAATGGGCCTAAGCATTGTTCTGAAGTGTTTCTAAAGTGTTTCACCTTCACACTCACTCTGCCCCTAGGTGCTATGATAATTCCCATTTCATAGTGGTAGAAACTGGGTCGTGTTAAAGCTTTAGTTGCTCAAAGTCACATGGATAATAAGTGGAAGAGGCAAGATTTGTACCTAGGTGGTCTGACTGCTGAGTCTGCACTGTGAGCTGCCACGCTACACTGCCATTTGAAAACGATCTCAACCTGTTTGCCGTTCTGTTCTAAATGTAAGAAAATCACTGTATCAGCAGAGCCTTGGAAGCTGCAGCTTTTCCTCTCAGGCTGCATTTGGAATGTCCGGGATCTGTTGGCTTCTCTGGATTTCACTTGACGATGTCCCCCCTCTCGATACAGCCATCGGCCTCTACCTCCATCCAGGCCATCCTCATCTTTTACTCAAGCTCTTCCCCAACCTCACCAGAGGGTTTTCTGTCTCTAGACTTCTTGTCCAGGGAGCAGCCAGAGAGGAAAGGCAGGCAGCTCAGCTCGGGAGCGTGATGAGGTCTGAGATCAAGGAGGTCCAGTCTTTGGCTACAGGATGGGGCATCCTGGAGGAGGTGAGGTGGGCAGAGCAGACAACTGAAGGGGGATGGAAGGGAAACTGCCAATCCTGAGACTGGTGACCTGCAGGGAACCGGCAGGTGTCAGGCAAGGGGGAGGCTGCAAGGAGCCCCTGCAGCCAGGCCAGGAGGTGGGCAGGGGAACAGTGGTCCTGGGGTACCCCAGCCTTCCTCTGAGGTACTGCCTTTAGAGTGAATTTGAACCTTGCTCTGCCTTTGACCAGTTATAGTCACGTGGGCACATCTCTTAAGCCTCAGTTTCTCCTCCTTGGACCCCATTTAAGATCACCTTTAGCTTTATGGAACGGAAAACCTAAATAATGATGTCTTAAATGAGACAGGTTTTCTCGAGCAATAAGAAACCAAGACGTGGGTAGTTCTTAGGTTTGGCTTGGCAGCACAAGTCATCAGAGCCCAGGGGCCTATGTCCTTCTTCCAGGGGTCCAGATACAGCCATCAGAACCCCATCCCAGAAAGGTTGTTGTTGTTGTTGGATGCTGTTGAATCGGATCTGAGTTGTAGCGACCCTAAGCACAACAGAACGAAACACTACCCACTGTACCGTGCACACGATCTTTTTATGTTTGAACACTTTGTTGCAGTCATTATGTTTCTCCTAATTATGAGCCACACCACATCAGCAAATAGAGGTCCCAGGGGCTTTGCTCCATTCCTGTCATTAGGGTCGACTCTCCTTTGAGGAGGCAACTCTTCCCCAGTTGTTTTTTGAGTGCTTTCCAGCCTGGAGGGCTCATTTTCTGGCACAATATTCAACAGTGCTTCTCTGCTATCCACAGGGTTTTCTATGAGTAATTATTTCAGGAGTGGGCTGCTGGATCCTTCAGCCTTGTCTGTTTTAGTGTAGAAGCTCAGCTGAAACCTGTCCACCATGGGTGGCCATGCTGGTGTCTGTAATACCGGTAGCATAGAAAGGAGAAAGGAGGAATTGGGAAAAGTATGCTAGCCGTCGGCCCCACTCCCTTCTACTTGCTTTCCTAGAAGTTCAACCCCATGATTTCTATTTGCATCCCATTGGCCAGCTCCATCCACAAAGGATGTGTGGAAGTAAAGTTTTATAGCAGAGCACATTGTTGCCCCCAACAAAATTAAGATCTTATTAGGGAGAAAGGGAAGAAGAGAAACTGAGTCTGTGAGATCAGGAGTCTCTGCATCACGTGTGAATGCTGATTTTCCTTCCTTGTCTGGCTTGACAAGAGGGTGAAATCAAGTAATTCTTGTGAAGTATCTGGCCAGGACCTGGGTCACTAAATGCCAGCACGTAAGCTGTGCACACCTGCTGAAATCCCAGTGACTCGGGAGGTAGAGGCAGGAGGATCATGAGTTCTAGGCCAGAGGCAGCCTGTGCAATTTAAGGAGGCCTGGTCTCAAAATAAAGGGTGCAGCCCAGTGATAGAATACTTGCCTAGCATACACAACGCAGCAGGTAATCATGAATTTGAGGAACTTTTCTTTCTCTTTTCTTTCTTTTCTTCTTTTCCTGCCTCTTTCTGCAGTGCTGGGGATTGAATGTTTGCTAGGCAAGCATTCTACCATTGAGTTACATCCTCAGCCTCCTTTTAAAATTTTTTCTTTTGAAATTGGGCCTTGCTATGTACCCCAGGCTGGCCTCAAACTTGTGATGCACCTGCCTCAGCCTCTCAAGTACTGAGATTACTGGCATGTGCCACCATGCCCAGCTTGAGAAATTTTTCTAATGACAAGTCTAAAAGCAATGTCTTGACAAGAGGATGACTCCTCTAGAATGTTCACCAGGACCACTTTCTGGGTAGGGGTTCCATGAGTACTTGCACTGACCTGTTTAAGCTTCATGCAGGTAGAGACCCCTGAGGAGAGGCTCACGGGATGTAGCTGCAACTTTTGTGAAGCCCTGCCTTGGAGAAAGCTGACTCCCTACTTTTGTGGGTGGAGAAATGAGACTTCAGGCTTTGTGCCCAGATACTCTAAAGAGCAGGTGTCACTGTAGACACTGTCATGCCTGCCCTGACCTGCTCCTTTCTTTTTCTCCCTTTAGAGAGCTCTGCTTTAGCCCCAGTTTCACGGGTCTCCTTTTCTCCTTCAGCCACAAGAGAAGCCAGGCATGATTGATCTGTCAATCATGCTTGTGTTAATTGGGCTAGATCAGATGTGAGAATAGTACAACCCCCCCCCCCATTCAAACCCTGTGGCCTGTGGACAGAGGAGTTTATTTCTTTGTCCTGTGCCCACCTTGAGCAGAGTGACCAGGCTTGTGGGCATCTCTGCTCCATACAGGCATTCAGAACCCAGGTGCTTTCCACTTTGTGGCTCTGCCAATGCTTGGTGCTATGTCATTATCCTTAAGGTTGGTCACTGCTGGGCCAGAGCTCCAGATGTGGGAATGGGCAGATGAGGCCACTTATCACTTCAGCTCACATGCTAGAGAGAACTTAGCTACATTCTCAGTCCACAGAGATTTTAGAAAAGTGGTCCCAAGCTACGTGTCCAGGAACAACTCTATTACCAGAGAAGAGGGGTGGAATGGATTTTCATGGAAGACTGGTGGTCTCTATCACTGTTCACCAGTAAATATCCATGCACATCTTTTGTATGAGTCGATTTTCCATTACTGTAATAAAATACCTGAAGCCAGGTGCTTTTTAAAGAAAAGACATTTATTTAGCTCACAGTTCTGGAGTCTGAAAGTCCAAACAGTGTGGCACTGGCTCTGGGGTGCCCCCATGGTGAATGACATCATCAGGGGAGCATGTGCCAGAAGGAGCAATCTAATGGTAAGACAACAAGCCAGAGAGGTGAGGCAGTCTTGATCTTTTTTGTAACAACTTGCTCTCCTGAAAACAGAGGTCTCATAAGAACTTCTTTCTTCTTTCTGAGGGTAAGGCCCCAGTGACTCTGTATTTGGCTCCACCTCTTAAAGGTCCCACCACCTCAACACTGCCCCACTGAGGCCCATGCCTCCTACATGAACAAACCACACCCAAGCCTTAGCATCCTTCTTTGTGTGTAAGAAACTTCTTCCCTCCCTAAGGGAGTTAAGATAAGAATGAGAAATAGAAGCCAGGCATGGTGGTGCACGCCTGTAATCCCAGCTGCTCCGGAGGCAGAGGCAGGAGGATCAAAAGTTCAAGACCAGAGGCAGTCTGTGTAACTTAGTGAGACCCTGTCTCAAAAAGTAAAAAAAAAAAAAAAAAAAAAGGGCTGGGGGTGCAGTTCAGTGGTCCAGCATTTGCAAAGCATGCAAGCACGAGGCCCTGGGTTCAACCCCCAGTACCGCAAAAAGAAAAAAAAAAAAAAAAAGAATGAGAAATAGCAAGCAGAGGTCCTTGGCAATAATTAAGTTCTGCTAGGCTCAAACTGCATAGACAAATATTGCTATCAGAACTCTCTCTATCCAAATCCAGGAACATAAAGATTCAGAGAATATTTTCAGATTGTTTTTCTTTTTGAACTCTCACTGCTTGCGAATCAAAACTCAGGAATCTAATCAACTTGAGTACTGCATTGTGCTCCTCCCAACTCTAACTCCCTCAAATGACTCCAGCTGTCTGAAATGAGGAGGCATATTCACCATCAGGCAGCCCCCAGAGCCAGTTCCACACTGTTTGGACTTTCTCAGACTCCAGAACTATGAGCTAAATGCATGTCTTTTCTTTATAAAGTACCTGGCCTTACATATTTTATTACAGTAATGGAAAATGGACTCATACAAAGGATGTGCGTGGATATTTACTGGTGAATAGTGATAGAGACCACCAGTCTTCCATGAAAATCCATTCCACCCCTCTTTTCTGGTAATAGAGTTGGGTTTGGATGGTGAGCATCTTGGGATTCCTGACTGTGGGATGGGAAAACCCCATTAGCCATCTTAGTCCTGTGCTTTGGGAACAGCCCTGTCTGCTGAAACCCGCCCCCACCCCCCACTGCCCCCAACTGCTAGACCTTGCCCTCTAGAGGTCTTACCTTGTTCATCACGCACTTGGCCATGTTTGAAATAGATGGTGGGAAACATTTCCCAGTTTTCCACTAGTGCAGGGTGGAAAGTATAAGACTTATTTTAAGTCTTGATTAGCCGCAGGCTTTTTTTTTTTTTTTTTTTTTTTTTTTTTTTTTTTTTTTTTTTTTTTTTTTTTTTTTTTTGTGACAGCCTTCTGGTTTCTACCACAATATAGCTGGTTCAAACATTTGGTCAGTTTCCGGTCCGTTTGCTCCTACTCCATTCCATGTTCTGTAACCACTGCCCAAGTCCTTCTCTGGTTATGAAAGTCCTGCTTTAATCTAGGCGTGGTGGTGCACACCTGTAATCCCAGCACTTGGGAGACTGAGGCAGGAGGATCACTGAAATTCAAGTCCAGCCTGGGCTACATAGCAAGACTCTGTCTCTTTCTTGGTGTCTTTGTTCTATCCATCACTCTCTTTCACTGGAGGCCACTTTCATTTGAGTTAACATTTGGCTGAGAAATCTTCAACATTCTTTGAAACTGCTTTGGCAGCCATCTTATTTCTTCTGTTTGGTCCAAAAGCAACTGCTCTTCCAATGCTGTGAAGATGCCTTTCATATCTGGTATGTCCACCTTGCCTGCCACATCTGTTTTCAAAATTGATAGTTCCCATCTGACTACATCTCTTTCCTTAAGACATTTTTTTAAAAAGTTTTTCTCCCTTGACACCTCAAAGTGAGTGTCCAGATGGGTGAGGGGCTCTGTCCCATGCAGCCATTTGGAGATCCAGGTCCCTTCTACCTTGTGGCTCTATCTTTCCCTGTCTCCAGCCTTGTCATGATCTGCAGGGCTGAGGCTTGTACTCAGCATGTCTGGGTTTCATTCAGAGGGAAAGGAGAAGAGAGACTATGGGGGAGACTCACTTGCTGGTCTAAGGCCTCTATCCCCAAACAGCATGCGTCACTTCCATCTGCAAGAGCACAAGTCCACACCTGAAGGGTTTCTGGGAAATGCATTTCCCACCAGGCAACCACATGCCTACCTGAGACATTTTCACTGTAGAAGAAAGAGCATAGGTGTTGGCACACAGTAATGGCCCCATTCCTTCCTCACCAGTGATTGATTTAGGCATGGCATGTGACACAGTTCTAGGCAATCAAATGAAGAGATTGTTCACAAGAATCTTAGAAGGAAAGTGTTTCTCATGGAAAGAGATATAGTAAGAGACGGTCTCTTCCTCTCCCCCTGGACATTGTCATCTCTGGACTTTATGTCTGGAATTAGGTATTCATCTTGTGATCATGAGGAAAGCGTGCATGGATAGGTAGATACTCTGGGGCTGGTAGTGTAGGTAGGTGCAAGAAGTCAGGTCCTTGATGGTACCACTGCATCTAAGCTGACTGCCCTGGAGCCACCTTCCTGCTGGACTCCCTGTGTGTGGCATAGGGCTTTTCCTGGTAGTTTAAGCCAAATGAATGGGAGTTTTCTGTTATCTGTAGCCACAGGTTCCTGGCTCCCATCTGAAGGTGGGCCAGAGCAGAAATGGTGTGGATGGGTTCTAGGTGGCCCCTGTAAGTCAGTTTGACTAGAAAGCTTGGGCAACACTATGAGATTAAAAGAGTTGGACTCCTTGGTGTCACTTCCTAGGTGATCCTGGCTCTGAGGTTCCTCCAGGAACAAGTCCCTCAAGGTCTGGAGACACTGTCCCACCCACAGCCCACTATAATCCCTTCCTGATTTCTTGTGTCATGTAGATGTCACCTGCCTATTTCCACGGTAACTAGCTTAACCCACATACAGATGATCATGTAGGCGGTGCACATATGGTTTTGGCTGACAACCCCCACCCTGTAAACTATATAACCACAGGAGAACTGGGGTTCGGGGTCAAACAAGTCCTGAGAGGACTTGTTTCCATGGGCTGACCTTGATATAGCAATACATTTGTTTATGTTACCCAATTCCTGAGTCTCTCGAAGTACTTTCGGTTTTCTCATGCTGCTTCAGTATAACTGAAAGATAAAGGTTTAGATGTGCTATCAGGCACAGCAGGATCCAGGCACATAGCATTGCCATAGGGATTCTCTTTCTCTTTCTACTTTTTTCTCCTAAAGTGGCTACATCCTCAGGTTTACTGTTCCCACCAGGAGACAGGGTAGTCACTTAGCTCCCATAGTCTCCTGCTGGTCCCAGGGCCAGTCTCCTGGAGAGCTCTCATTGTCCTGTCCCAGGACAGAGGAGAGTGATTTGGAGTGGAAAAGAAGAATTGATACCATTTGACCAATTATATCCCAAACTCTTCAAAACCACTGCCCTGAGGCTGCAGGGGCAGAGGGCTCTACAAAGGAGATCAGGGTGCAGTTACCAAGTCTGGGAGGAAGAAAGCCGAGAAGGCAAAGATGCCCATGTTGACTCAGAGAGCCATAGAGGCTTTCAACAGGGGAGGGACAGGATCCAAGCTTTGTCCTGAGATGATCACTTAGGATGACGAGTGGGAGCGGAGAGGAGGCCAGCAGTGCAGGTGGGGAGGTGCAGGGGATTGATGCCAGGTGTTCAAGAGAGAACAACAATTGTGTGGCCGGGCTGCTGGTGGTAAGTAGAGGTGGACAGGGGCACACAGTGCCAGAGTGTGGTGGTGGACAGGACAGGGGTGGGGACAGGCAGACACTAGGCCAACAGCCAGGTTTGAGTCTGAATAGCTGAGCCTGGGAGACTAGAGGAGGTGCAGGCTTGGGGGAAGGTGGAGAGGTCAGCTTTGGGGTACTGGGTTGGAGGCACTTGGGTTCATCCACAGAGGAGTTCTAGAGGCACATCTTTGGGGCATAGAATAACACTCCTGGGCATTCTTGTCTTGTTTGCATGAAATATGAGAAGAATAAATAATTGAATAATGCCTGCTTTGCTCAGTAGAATGCGCTAGAACTAAGGGAGGCTTGTCCCCCCACCCTCAGGAGAGCTGGGACTTGGCCAGCTTGCTGAGATGTCCTCAAGGAATGGATCCCTTGAACAGGGTGTGTCCAGGCCAGGCCCTCCCTTAAGAGGCAGATCTTGAAGCCCCTAGAGCAGGTAGGTGTCAGGAGCAGGAAGTATCATGGGGCATTCAGTGAAAATCCCAGCCTTCAGGAACCAACAGTGCAGCTGTGGGGAGAAACAACAGGAGCACAGGATGACATGGGAGAAGACAGGGAGGCAGGGAAAACATAGGAGAGAATAGTGGAACCCAGGCAGCAGAAGCCATGGGAGTTCAGAGAAGGCAGTCATGCAGGGCTGGTGTAATCTGGGTGAGCTTCGTGGAGGCAGTGGTGAAAGGCAGCTTTAATATTCTGGGCAAAAAAGGAGGCCATGATCTCAGGACTAGGCTTGGGGTGTCCTTCCCCCTGCCCCAAAGCACTTTTCTCTGACAATTTCAGGGCCCATGGAGGGGCCATGCAGGGTACCCGGAGCCTCTTAGACATCCTGAGGTCTTCAAGGGAGGGCTTGAGTCCCCCAAAACCTTCCCAGATCCTCTGAGGAAGAGTGGGCACATTGTCCTGCACATTGTCCCCACCTCCAAGGCCTCCTGGAACACCCGCCCTGCATAGATTTCTTTATAAGTGTCCCTGAGCCTGCCAACTCCCAGCACACTGCTACTTGTGGGCACTTGGGGGATGCTGGGGAGGAGCAAATGCCTGTCAGGGCAGACTATGGAGGGGGGAGCACAGGCCACTGAGGAGGGCCCCACCTGGCCCTTCATGGCTGGGAGAGAATGCATGGATCTTAGGGGCTTGTCTGCCAGCTCCCTTGTCCCAGTCCTGGGGAAGAGGCCTGGGAGGCCATTGATTCCGCCTCAGTGGACCTGGGCTGGCCCCAGAGCTGACAGGCCCCAAGCTAGCAACAAGCAGGGGAGTCAGCTTCCATCCATTAGGCCCATGGCCCGGGTTGCTGGTACTGAGTGGACACTCTGCTCTCGGGCCTGGTACTTACTTAGGCATCGTTAATATTTTACACCACCTAGCCAAGGGATCGATGTCTCCTTTATAGCTCAGTGTTTATGGGCAGTCGTTGAAGCTTTCATTGGGAACTGGGAAGATGTGCAGGAGTACAAGGGAAACTGAGGCAGCAGAGCAGGGGTGGGTGATAGCTTCAGGAGGACCCCAGAAATGGCTGCTTTGCATGTTCAGTTCTACCTCACCTGGTAAAGTTGTCTCCCTGCCTAACTGGGTATATCCAGCTCTGGGAGTACATCCTGAGGGCCACCAGAGCCGATGCCATGTGCCAGCCTTTGTTTCAATCTTTTATGGTCCCCTGGGGAGGTCAGTTATCCATCCTATTTTATGGATGAGGAAACTGAGGCACAGAGAAATTATGTACTCCTAGGCTCTCAATCAGGCCATGGATTTAGGATCTATGGTAAGCCACTGGGACATAGAGTAGATTTTGCTGAGTGTTTATGTGTGTAAAATAGATTACAGGGAACTCTTTAATCTTCCTAGACTTCTAAACATTTTAGCAACTTGAGTGCCCTAACAGAGCTCCCTTTGGTGATTGTAGCCTCTCTGCTTAGCCTTCTGGCCTTGGTCAGTGGACACTAGCTGCATCCTGATTAACTGGAAATAAAAACTGTGTGCTTATTGTTCTTTAAAAGTCTCACCCAAACTCAGGCATTTAACCAGGCATGTGGGATAGTAAGGTTGGACTTTGCAGCTCCTCTCCGCCTCAGTTTCTATGGAAACAGTTTGGTGTCAGAAAAGCACCCACTCCAGAATCCAGCAGTCCTGGGTTGTACTTGTGCCTGCTTGGGTAATTCACCATCTGGGTCTTAGTTTCCTCATCTGTAGAATGGAGGAAGAGGAACTCCCCGTTGGGGAGCCCTTGCAAGATTGCCAGTAAATCCAAAGACTTGGCCCAGATTTGCAAGCTCCACGAGCGTCCTCAGCAGCCCCACCTGTGGTCTCCCACCCAACCTGGGTACCAAGCTCTGGTCTAGACATTGTCTAGACAATGTACACACTCAATGTTTGTTGTATGAATGGGCAAGTGAGTAGTAAAGTTCCGCAAACCGAAACTGAGATTTTTCAGGCCCTAGATTAAAACAGGGCTTTCACTCAGGCGTTGAGTGTCGCTGAATTTCTCCTGAATCAGAATGTGCCCCGCCGCCCTCTGCTAAGACAGCAGCAAGGATTTGGTGCCGGGGCAGCCGGTGCTTCCCGCCCTATACATCCCTGACGGGTGAGAACACCTGCGGTGCGAGGTACCCGCTGGAGGGCAGCAGAGAGCCACGGCTCCAGCCGTGCAGGACCCAGCGCTTCGCGCTCGGAGGATCCCGCCCTGCCCCGCCCCGTCCTCTACTCCTTTTTTCTCCTTCCTTTCCGCGGCTTCCTTTCCTGTACCCAGTGCCTCCGGCAGGAAGAAGGCATCCACAAACTAATTAGCACGCCCTTGCCCTGCCCGCGCGCAGCACTCTGCAGCGACTTAGCTCTTCCAAGGGCCGGAAAGGCAGATAGGTCCTTTATGAAGGAGCAGGCTGCGAGTCCGTGATTCGACCAAGGTCATGCGGCAAAGTCAGAACTTGAACTCAGTTCCACAGGCTCTAATGTCAAAGCCCGCGCTTCCTCCTAAGGCCTCGAGTGCACGCAGGTTTCCAGAATTGCAGAACATCAACTTCTCCATTTTCAAAGGGGAGAATATCAGGGCCAAGTTTAATCTCAGGCAGAGGGCTGAGGGTTGCGGGAAATACCCAGGGCTAGCGGGCTTCCCGGATCTTCGCAGGCCAATTCTGTGCTGAAGGGGCGGAGGACGGTGGCCCGGCTTCGAACCCCTCCCACTGCCTCTGCAGAGCGCGTTGCCACCGATCCCTTCCTTTCGGACATCCACTCCCTCCCCAGCCACTCGGCCCCTACTCTGCGCGGGCGGTGGGTGAAACCGCAGACCGCGAGACCTCCCTCCCCGCGGCCGGCGGGGAAGTGCTGGCCATCAGCCAGGCTTGGTCTCTAGCCGTGTGGGGCGGGACCGTCTCCCTCCGCCCCTGCCCGGGCTCACCCTGGGGGGCGGGTGCCGCAAGGACGCCTCCGCGAGTGGTCGCCGCGCCTAGGCCAATGAGCGCTCGGGGAGCCGCGATGGAGGCTGG
Source organism: Pedetes capensis (assembly GCA_007922755.1). Classification (NCBI taxonomy): domain Eukaryota; kingdom Metazoa; phylum Chordata; class Mammalia; order Rodentia; family Pedetidae; genus Pedetes; species Pedetes capensis. The sequence goes on along the minus strand of VMDO01002715.1, from coordinate 19,203 downwards.
GGCGGCCCGGAGCGCCCGGGACCCCCGCCGCCGCTGCCGCCGTGGTGACCCTGAGGCCTCGGGGCAAGTGAGGGGGCGGCAGAGGAGCGGTGCCCACGCCGGGCATGGAGGCGCAGCTGGCCCGCGCCGGCCCCTCACGCTCACTGCACGCCTCCGCCGCTGCTGCGCCTCGAAGTTTGCCGGCTAATTCGGAAAGTTGTGCTCCGGCTCTGCCGCCGCGCTGCGTCCAGCCTCTGGCCGGGTGCTGCTGACTGCCGCCGCCGCCTCCCTCCGCAGGGTCCCGGCAGCGCCAACACCCGTAGCCCCGCCTGCCGGGGGCATGTGAGCCGCCGCCGCCGCCCCGAGAGGCCGGGCGGGCTGCACCGGCCCCGGCGCCTCCGGAGGCAGCGCGCGGGCGAGGGGCGCGCCCCGGCCCCAGGCAGCCCCGGTCGCCATGGGCATCCAGGGCATGGAGCTGTGCGCCATGGCCGTGGTGGTGCTGCTGTTCATCGCCGTCCTCAAGCAGTTCGGCATCCTGGAGCCCATGTCCATGGAAGGTAACGTGTGGCCACTCGCCCCTCAGTTGTCCTTCGCCAGAGCGCAGGGGTCTGTGGGGAGGGAACTGCACCCACTTCCTCCAGACGCCGGTCTGGCGAAGAGCAGCGCTTGGGCCTGATGCTCTCCGGAGCTGGGCCTGAAACAGCGGACAGAGAAGACTGGGGCCCAGAGGACCCCCAAAGGGGACAGAGCTGTGATGCTTGGGGGAGTGGGGTGCAAGTTAGGTGCCCGGTGACACCTTGAGCAGGCCTGCCTAGCTGTCCTAGGCCTGCCGTTTTGATCTGCCCCTCGCTTAAGCTGTCAGGGAGTGGGAGGTGCCGCGGGATGAAAATGACAGCAAAGACCCTTAGCCCAAAGCGCCTGTCACCAGCGAGTGATTTGAGACTTCTGTGGGCCATGGGGCTGCCCCTTTCTCCCCCTCACCCGGTGTCCATTTCCCCCTGGTCAGACAAAGCTCCTGCCCATGGGATCTGTAACCAAATCCACAGGCCCTATATTTCTGTCCCAATAAAATATTAACTGAAGAAACTGAACTACACTTAAATCAGTGGCTTCCTGCCTCCCCAGGACCCTTGACAGGCACCCTTGGAACTGCTTCCCAACCTAGGAGGGCCTTACCACTTCTGGGCATGTTAGGAGGAGGGGCCTCACCCTGGCACACCTTATTCTGGAAGGAGACCCTAATACCGAGGATATAATTTCCCCTTCCCAGTATTCCAAAGATGCAGATGCAGTCCTGTACTTCTGGACTGTGGAGGCAGGGGGCTGGTTTGTGCTGTTCTGGTTACCTGTGCCCCTCTGCTGCCCTCTCCAAGGAGGATGGGCAGCTTGCCTGCCTCAAAATTCTGCTGACCTTGCAGGTCTCCAGCTCTTGGGACTGGATCCGAGAGACCTCAGGGCAGGGGACTTGCCCTTGCCTGTGAGCTGCCCAGCAGCACCTTAGACACAGGAATGTGCCCCAACCCCTTGAAGGGCTGCTGAGGGCAGGAAGGGCCACAGAGGCAGGAAGGAGCACAGAGCCAGGAAGAAGGCCCTCTGCTCTGCTCCAGAGGCCAGGGTTGGCTCTTTACCTGAAGTCCATGGGCACAGGCACAGAGAGAAGGCATTTGCTCCAGGGAGTTTGGAGAGCTGCCCCTGTGAGCTTTAGGTTTTAGCTGGTGAGGAAAGTTACCCAAGCCAGGCCTTCACTGGCTGGAGGCTGACCAGGTAGGGGAATCTATGACAGTGAACTTGGTGGGAAATACTGTGCAGGTGCTCGGGATTGGAAGAGGTGTGGGAAGGGATGAGCCTGCCCCTGAGGACTCATACAGCCTGCAGGGAATCCCTGTCCCCATCCCCTCCAGTGCTTTCCCTATTGGGAGGCTGGCATGGACATGGGGGTGCCCAGGGAAACCATGATCTCTTCATTGCCACCCCTGTTTCCCAGGTCCTTCTGGGACCACCAGGGGCCAGAAGCACTAGCCAGCCTCACTTTGCTCAGTTCTGACTGAGTCAATTCCTGTGCATGTCTAGGGCAGCCTCTGAGATTTCTAAGGAAAAGGAATTTCTTTACAAGATGGACAGTGTGCACAAGCAAGCATGTGGTTTATTCAACCCGCTAAAGAAAAAAACCACTTCAAGCTCAGAGGAGTTTCTCTTTTGCAACATATGTGTTCAGCGGGTGCGTTGGAGTTCTGGGTTCTTGATGCAGGACAGGGAGCCTACAGCCTGAGTCAGTCAAGCCTGAGCTGGGATGCTGTCTCCCTCACAAACTGGCTATAAAATCCCTTAACTGAGCTAAGCCTCGGCTGCACCATCTATAAAGTGGAACTAGTAATAATTCTTGCCCTCTAGTGCTGTGGAAGGCTCTAGCCAGTCAGTGGGGCTTTAAAGGCCCCGCCCCAGAACCATCTTTGGTGGGCAAGAAGTGTGCAGACTGTGAAGCATCTCTATCAGCAATAACTAGCAAGGAGTGATTCCTTGGAATGACAGAACAGATTCAGAGTTGAAAACATTCTTGGGTCAGCGCGGGGGAGTTGTAAGTTCTGGATGTTCTGTGTTGATGGGGAGTGAAGCCAGCTGAGAGCCTGGAAGCACCCAGGGGCCAGCTGTGTCTAAGGGACTGTCAGCAGAGCTTGAGGAACCCAGGGTAAGCACATCCACCCACCTGGATGTGAGCTGCTCTCAGTGCTGTACAGGAGTCTCCCAAGATACTTCTGGGTGGACAGGAAGGGGGCTGGTGCCCCAGGTCCCCTGCAAGCATGAGTTTGTGCAGTTGGCTATGTCTTGTCCTCTCTCAGCCTTCCTTAGTGATTCTTGTCTATAAGAGACCAGAATTATGAGGCCCTGGAGACATAAGGACCTACATAACCTGGACCCTCATCTGGGTTTTGTAGAGCAGCCCAGTGATCGAGCACTTGCAAAGAAAGTATGTATCCTGCTGGTCTGGGCTGACTGGTACCTGACTCTCAGTGTTTAACACTGGGACCTGGGTCTAGAGGTCCATAAAGCGTCTGAGATGAAGACAACATTGCAAGTTTGTTTGTTTCCTGGAGGGCTGTAATACAATTCTGCAGCAGATTCTGTGTTCCCAGTGGTCCCAAGACTAACCTCTGAGGCCCTTCATCAAGCCTTGCTCAAGCCTGCAGTGGAGGGTGCTGGCCTCTCTGAGATGCTGGAGACTTGAGGGTCTTCCTGGTCCTCACTTTCCCTGCAGGAGTCACAGCTCCCTTGCACACAGATTTCTCCGCAGCCCTATCCCCCCTACCCCGTAAGGTGCTGGCTGTCTCAGCTCCTTTGTAAGTCTGTGGTCTGTCTCTGTCAGATGCCAGTCCCCACCTCACCCCCACCCCCAGGCCAGGGACTGTGTTCTTCCCACTGTAGTACCCCATGCCTGGTACCAGGCAATAGCTTGGTGAGGATTTGTAGAATTTGTGAGGGAATTTTGTCAAGGAGGGAGAACTGGAGCCTTCTCCTATCCTCCCCAACCCCTGCCAATGAGCCCTAGGCCAGACCCTGTGAGCACTGTTGACCAGATGGCCACGGAGGGGGCCTCTGGCCAGCAGGTCCGGGAGGGGGTGTCTGCTGCTGAGAGTGCAGAGGCTGGGAGGTGCTGTGTGTTCAGTGTCAACCAAGGTGAGCGTGGCCAGTTTGGGGTGAATAGGGAGCCATAGCAAGGGAGGTGGAGGAGAGCGGCTGGCCACTGTGATCATCTGGGAAGCTTTAAAGAAAAACACCCACTGTGCCCACCCCAGGGCATGGAACCCCTGCTCTCTCTAGGTCTAGGCCTCTGTAGGGACCCTAGCTTTTATTCTTGGAGAAATCCGGGATCTCTGGGTGGAATCCAGACACTGGGATTTTAGAAGTGTCTTGGGAGACTCCTGCACAGCCAGGGTGGAGGACACGTGTGCAAGTCCTTCAAGTGGGTGTTAAAGTGTGTTTCCTGGACCGGCAGGTAGGCATTACCTGGGGCTTTTTAGAAATGTGTGGCTTAGCTGGGAGTGGTGGAACATGCCTATAATCCCATCAACTCAGGAGGCTGAGGCAGGAGGATCACAGGCTCGAGGCCAGAGGCAGCCTGCACAACTTCTCGAGACCCTGTCTCAAGTGGTAGAGCAGCCCAGTGATTGAGCACTTGCAAAGTATGTGTGAGGCCTTGGGTTGAACCCATAAGCACTACCAAAAATAAAAAAGGTGCAGGTTCAGGCTGCCTCCCCAAACCTGTAGGCCATACATGTGGGATGTGGCAACTTGTCTCTCATCTAGCACCAGGTGCAATCAGAATGTGCCCCAGCTTGAAGACCACTGCTCTGTCTGGACATAGGCCTCCCTAGGGGCATGAGCTTTTATTCCCAGAGAAATTTGGAGCCATTGAAAGGTCCCAAACAGAGGAGTGAGGATGCCTTTAAGTTTAGCAGGTACCCCTGTCTGCCCTTTTGGGAGTAGAGGGCCTAAGGGAAAATGCAAAATCCTATTAAAGACATCTGCAATCCAGGAGGGGCTTGGCAGCAGGTGGTGGGGGGGGGGGGGGTATGGAGAAGTGGGCAGATTCTAGTTATATTTCCAAGGTAGGACTGTGAGAAGAAGAAAGACATCAAGGAAGACTGGAAGGTGGAGCTGCCATTTGCAGAGATGGGGAAGACTTGATGGGCAGATTCCTGTTGATCAGTACTTCCAATCAGACCTGGCGTAACCCATTAACATGTACCGTCTTATTTATACCACAGTAACAATTCGCCAATTATTATTTCTCAGAATTTACATCAGACTCCTGTGCATGCGTATGTTATCACACTATGTCTCAACCTTATATCCTGCCAGCTCTTTGCTTTTATGCTCAGCCTAAGGGAAACTACAGTGTTGTGAACATTTCCTTTTACTGCGCGAGTTCTTGTCCTATAAATAGGACAAGGTGCGTTAACCAGTTAAGTTTGCAAAGTATCAATTATCTATCATAAATGTAACACCTCAACCTTCACACATTTATTATTCTTCAGTTTTGTGGGTCAGAAGCCTTCAGGGATCTCACTGGGCTGAGATCAAGCAGGTGCAGCAAGGCTGCCCTCCTTCCGGAGGCTCCTGGGAAGAATCCATTCCTTGCCTTCTCCAGGTACTAGAGGCATCTCCTTGGACCCTGGTCCCTTACCTCATCTTCAGAGGTGACAGCAGCAGACCCAGTCCTTTTCATGCTGTCCTTTCCCTGGGTTTCTCTTCCACTTTCCCCTATGATTCCACTGGGCCCACCTGCATAATCCTGGATCCTTGCCCTAAGATCAGCTGATTGTTGTTGTTGTTGTTGTGTGCCGTCGAGTCGGTATCCGACTCATAGCGACCCTCATAGGGTTTTCAATGGCTGAGTGCTTCGGGGTTGCCTTGGGAGTGGATTGCCAGGCCCTAGCTCCCATTTTTGCGGTGCTGGGAATTGAACTCTGGGCCTCAGAGACTGCAGCGCAGTGCTCTACCCACTGAGCTAAATCCCAGCCCAATCAGCTGATTAGCAACCTTAATTCCATTTGCAACCTTAATACCCTGTTGCTGTGTGATCAGACACATTCATAAGCCCCCGGCATTAGGACATGGACATGTTTGGGGAGCCATTATTCTGCCTAGCACAGTGTCTAGTAAAAAAGTCCAAGTGGCACCATCCAAAAGGTGGAGGGCTGTGCTTCTGCTCAGAGGAGCAGTTTGGACTGGAGAGAGAAGTTCACAACCCATCAGCACGTGGTGGGAACATTGGTGGGTGAGATTGAAAAGGACTAGGTTCAAGGGCTGGGTTCACTTTGGTACTGACAGGAGCAGCCCCCAAAGTCAGAAGAACACCGTGGTCAGAGGAGAGCCATGTCCTGGAAGCCCTGGGGAGGAATGGTGGCTAGGGGGAGGGAGGGAGTACCCTCCACTCTGGGTCGTATGCTGCTGACAAGGTGGTATTGGGCCCCAGAGACCTGGGGCTCTAAGTCACCTGAGGACAAGACCCCCTTCCCCCCTGGACTTAGTGGCCCACCCTCCCCTGCCCTCCATGCAGGGCCATCCTGTTGCTAGTCGGCTGGCCAGGGGGCACTGACCTCTGCTGGTCCTTCTGACTGCTGACCAGACCTGTCCAGGAGGGATGGTGTCCCTGTGTAGAGTCAATGCAGTCCAGGTCTCTGCAGGAAACACTGTGGCCCAGTCTGAACAGGTATGCAGCTGTCAAGTCTGTTCCCCCTAAACCTGGCACTCAGACCTAGTGCCTGGGAGCCCACCAATGGTCACTGGGGTCAGTGAGCAAATCCTGGATGTGTGTTAGGGGGCAAGCCAGGGCCTCCCAGCTGGCAGGAATGGGTTCTTGTTGGGTTTTAGAGGGGTATTTTGGTGGACGATTAAGCCCCAGGCATAAAATGAATGAGCAATGGTCAAAACCACAAGGAGGGCAAAGCTAGAGGGCTTGAGAAGAGGAAGAGACGCCTCCCACTTGGAGGGGCAAGGAGTGGGGGGCTTTCCCTGGCACCCTAGGCAGAACCTCACCCAGAGGCACAGCAGGGCCTCAGTGGGTGGGACCAGGACCTACTCAGCTCCCCTGGAAGGTCCTTCAAGGTCGGATATGGACTCTGGCTGGGGCAGGGAAGCCACCGTGCTGGCAGTGAGCGCCCTGAATGCAGAGCTCTGGGTTTGGAAGGGTCTCTCACCAGGCTCCTGGCCCTACTTGGCTGGTTTGGGCTCCAGCTTACTGTGTGACGAGTGCATTTAACCTTCTCTCTCGGGCCTTACTTTCCTTATCTGTAAAATGGGAATTACAGCAGACTTTCTCCTCCTGTTCAGTGGGGTGGGGTGAGCTGACAAAAGTTGGTAAAAGTGGAAGGAGGAGGCTGGATCTGGGGGCCTCCAGTGGACAGAGTGAGCCAGGACCTGTAAGCCTCAGGGCTTGTGTGTGAGGTGGACACAGCCTCAGTCCCAGATCTTGGTTCATATCTGGGACCCAAGGCTTGGCTTTGGCTGTTGCATTTGTTATCCCAGCTCAGATATCCTAAGTTCTAAACTAGCAGCTCTGAACTGAGTTTTGCCCAGCTCTGGGGGCATGTGGCAATGTCCGGAGACATTTTTGTTGGGGCAGCTGGGGAGGTGCTACTGACACCCGGTGGAGAGAGGCCAGGGGTACTGCTAAACATTCTGCCAGCCCAAATGAAATAGTGCCAAGCAGAGAATCTGGTTATAGAAGGGGTGCTGGCTGAGGACCTGGAGAGCACAGGGCTGTTCCTCATCTGTAGTGAGGAGGTAAGAGGATGTCCCCTGGGAATTTCCATGACACTTCCCCCTGCAACCCCTCCAGGATTGGGTTAGATAACACTGCCCCCAAATTTCCCATATTGCTTTCCCCACCCAACTGTGGGTTCTGTGAGAGCAGCAAGAAGCTGTGTCTACCCACTCACCACCTGAGTGTCCCCAGCACTGCCCAGCACATAGCAAGTGGTGAGTGGATTAGTCCATTGTAGCCAAAACATACCACCACAAGCTGACAGAGTTATAAAGAAAAGATGTTTGTTTTGGCTCAGGGTTCTGAAGCTACAAAGTCAAGCGCCTGCATCTGGTGATGGCTTCTTGCTGGCAGAGTCCTGAGGTGGCACAAGTCCTTGAAAGTCAAGAGATAGGAAACACACATGTGTATGTGTCTCTTCTGGTCTCTCCCTCTTCTTAAAAAGCCACCAGGAGCATTCAGGAGACAGAAGGATCAAGAGTTTGGGGCCACCTGGAGTGACATAATGACACCCTATCTCAAAAAAAATTAATTACAGGGCTTCAAATTGGCAAAAATAAAAATGGGTTCAAATTTGGGTGTGTGTTCAACATGTTAAAAATTTAGAGGGCTTGGATTCAGATTGGGTTTGGGTTTAAATACTATGTTTAGATAGCAAGATTTCAAACCAAACCCAAACCCAAACCCTGAACCCATTCCGGTTCAAGCACTTTAAAAATTTTTTTTCTAAATCTGAACCTGAGCCCAAACCCAGCAAAAAATCGGATTTAGGCTCAGTTTTTAATTTTTTTTTGTTTCATTAGCTATTTTATTATGTATAAAATTGAAAGAAAAAAACAAACATTGAGCTGGGTGTGGTGGTGTACACCTGTAGTCCCACAGACTCAGCAGGCAATGGCAGGAGGATCACAAGTTCGAGGCCAGATGCAGCCTGCATAATTTAGCAAGACCCTGACGCAAAATTAAAATCAAAAATGGGCTTCTTGTGCAGCCTAGAGGTAGAGCACTTACAAAGTATGTGCAAGGCCCTGGGTTCAACCCCCAAATACCACACAAAAAATTGTTTTTGGAAAAAAATTACTCGTCTATTTACACATGTTGTTGTTGTTAGGTGCCCTTGAGTAGGTGCCTGACTTATAACAACCTTACATACAACATGTGAAACGCTATTGTCAGTGCTTCTCCACTATTCATAGGGCTTTCAATGGCTGATGGTTTTTTTGGGAGTGGGTTGCTGGGTTCTTCTCCCAAGCCTATAGCACCTGGTGTTCCCAGGCGGTCTCCCATCCAAGTACTAACCAGGCCCAACCCTGCTTAGCTTCCGAGATCTGACGCCATAGTGGTACGGCTGCAGGCATTTATGTATAGGATTAAAATTTTAAACCCAAACCCGAACCCTTTACATTTTAACATGTTGGACTCGTACCAAAACCTGAACCCAATTTTTTCTCCGATTTGAAGACTTGGTTAATTAATTAAAAAATAAAGCCACTAGAATTCATGGGAGTCCAACCCCAATGACCTTATCTAATTCTAACCATCTCCCAAACACTGGACCACTAAACACCATAGTCAGATTAATGCCTCAGGATGGCCATTAAATTGCCATATGCGGAGCCTTGGGGGACACGCTCACACCCGTCCCAAATTCTTGGGTCACCTGTTGTGTGCTGGTCTGGGAGAGGCCACCAAAAGTTCAAGGAATTCAGGGTGTTAGCCACAGGGAAGATGCCCTCCAAGGGGAGGGTTCCTCTTGCTGGAGTAGGGGCAGGGAGGCTGGGTGAGGGAGGTGACAAGGTAACAAGGGCAGAGGGGCCCAGCTCCAGGCTATGTAGGGCCTGGCCCTCCACCATGCTCCTCCCTCCTGGGAGGGGCCCAAACCCTCTACAGCTGTCCTCCATGCACTGCCCCCTTCAGCAGCTGGCTTTGCAAAGGTCATCTGGGGGCTGGGTGGGTCTGCAGCCAACTCAGAGCATGGAGCAGGCTATGGGCTACTGTGATTTTTCCTGCTCTTTCTGTCTGTCTCCCCAACACCCTCTCCTGCCTTGGCTGTGGGGTGACCCATTGCTATGGTTTTGATATAGTTTAAGGGGGCTCCCCAAGTATTCACGTGCTAAGGGCTCAGTCTTGCATGTGGTATTGAGGAGGTGGGACCTTATGGTGTGTGAGGCTAGTGGAAGAGGGCTAGGTCACTGAGGGTGCCACCCTCAGAAAAGATTAATGTAGTTCTCACAGGATCCTGGTGAGTTCCCACAAGAGTCGGAACAAAAAGTGCAAGCTTGGCCCTCAATTTCTCTGGCTTCTACCATGTTGGATGCAGCTACGGTGATATAGCCAAGGAGACCCTTGCAATGACACTGGCACTTTGGACCCTCCAGTTACCAGAATTGGGAGCCAAATAAGCCTCTTTGCTTTATAAAGAACTCAGCCTCAGATATTTTGTTATAGCACTAGAAAATGTACTATGACACCCATAGTGATGCTCTGAGTATCCCAGATGCCCTTCTTCATGGCAGGGTCTGTCACCATTTCTTAACTGCAGGTCCTTGGGAACTCCTGTAGCTCCCTGGAGTGAGTTTCCAGATTAGGGGTGCTGATGACAATGTCAGGAGCCACCATCTAGTAAATGTTCTCCCTGAGCTAGGCATTTTAGGCATATCCCAGTTTTGTGCTCAGCAGCAGGCCCATTTTATGGATCAGAAAATTGAGGCTGAGAGAGTTTGCCTCTCCAGGGAATGGCAGAGCCAGGGTCTTTCAGAACACCACACATCTTCCCTGGATGTATCTCCAATTGCAGAGCCAAGCGGCCATTGGACATGGCCATGGGTGTTCCAGTCTCTTCCAGGACAAGTGTCAGGATCCAAAGAGGAGGCAGTAGAAAAAGTACCCCCGCTACAGCTGTTGAGAAGACTAAATGTGGCAATGAATGCAGAGCTTGTGAGCAGGGCCCAGCACAGAGCAAGTGCATAGAAAAGTGTTACTCTCTCTGTTTTTGCCAACAATGCCCCAGCCTAAGGTTCCCCCATAGTCCCATATCACTGTGTAGTAGAAGGAAGTGGGAGAGGAAGAGGCACTTGGCCAGCACTTCCTTGAATTTGGTGTCCTGCTGGGCCCAGCTGGGGACAGGGAGGGAAAGAAGTAGGTTCACTCTTTGGGGGTGACATTGCAGGAGAGGGAAGGGCTGGAACCTGGTGTTGTTTTGTCCTGGAAACTTCATCAGGCAGCTGGTGTGTACCCCACACAGGCAGTGGTCTCAGCCCCCTCTCAAAGGCCCATGTGTTGAAGGCTTGGTCCCCAGCCTATGGCACTATCAAGAGGTGGTGGAGCCTTTAGGAGGTGGAGCCTAATGGGAGGGAATTAGGTCATTGGGGGTGTGCCCTCAATGGGGGAGGGCTTCAGACTCTGCCCCTTCCTATCTCTCTTTCCTTTTGCTTCTTGGCTGCCACAAAGTGAACAGGCTTCTGTCACCTCTGCAGGCTCAAAGCAATAAGACCTAGCAACCATACGCTAACATCTCTGAAACTGAGCCAAAATAAACTTTTCTCCTCATAAGGCATTTGCCACAGTGATGGAAAGCCAATTAACACAGATATACTTGGCGATCTATTGCAGGCACCTTCTCTGCCCTAAGCCTGTGTCACCCAGGGGCCCACTGGGCAATCCCAGGCTCAGTTGTACCTCCAGGAGCTGAGCTTGGGGACCCCTTAGACACTGGACCCTGGGGCTGTTGTTAGAACTGCTTTCTCCCCAGGGCCTAAGAGCCCTAATTTGGGTTGTGCAGAATCACCCCTGGCCTTTCTCCTCAGTGCACAGTCAACTGAGGAGGGCAATGAGGCAAAGTCACTAATGTAGGGACCACATTAAGGCCCTCAGAGACCAAGGCTGCAAGGATCCCGGGGCCTCCACAATAACTCGAGTTAGGCTTTGTATTGAAGAGCAATGCCGGTGGGAAGAAATCCCTGGGGTCTCCCCTTGGTCATCACCTGGATGCTTTTTGAAATATCAGAGCCAATCACGACCATGCCTTGCTGGCCCCTGCCTCGCTTGTGACACGAGCAGGAGCTGCTCTATCTGTCAGCTCTGCTGGTTCTACCTGTCCCTGGCCCCTCCATGTTCAAGGCACCAGGCTGGACACAGTGGCATGCCAGTGACTGGGGGGTGCTGAGCAGCTCTGAGGACTGTAGGGAGGGTTCAGATGGTTGGGGTCCCGTAAGAAGGGAGCCAGGGAGTGTGGGTGGGGCTTTTGGAGTTCACTGAAAAGTAGACAAGATCTGATGAGGGCTGGTGGGCAAACAGGCGTTGTTCTCTCCTGGTGACCAGCCACAGAAGACCTAGAGAACAGTTGTTCAGAAGATCCAGGGGCAGCTAGGGAAGCTTCACTGGGCTCAGCCTTCTGTGGCCCCAGGCTCCCGTTGCCCAGGTCTGCTGCACCTGAGCTTGGTGATGAGCTGCCTCTCTAGTCCCTGTGAGTGGGTCCTGCAGAGGTGGTGATGTAGGGTGCAGCCCCTGATCCTGCCCTGGGATTTTATGCAGTAGAAGGAAGGCCTTGAACTCTGCCTGTCTCTCCCTGGTCCAGGCAGTGGCTAGGGACTGTGGCGTCTAAATTCTTGACACCTTTTCCAAGTCCTGCCAGGGACCAAGCCTTTGTATATGGACCTTTGGCAGACGCTCATCCAAACCACAGGAGTTCCCTCTGGAAGGTCCATCTCCAGATGACCATTCTGGGCATCAGGGCTTCAGGGAGAGCACAAATAAGGCCACAGCAGCCATAAACAGAAATATGCATATGCTAGGGAGTTGACAGCCAAGTGAGGAGGGGGAAGAGATAATGGGGGCATCCCCTCTGAGGAGGTGACATCTGAGCAGAGGCCAACAAGAAGGGGCTCTGGGGGAGATAGGGGCTCCTGGTAGGTTTGAAGGGCACCAGCAGCCAGTATGCCTGCAATGGAAGGAGTAGGGGAAAGTCATAGGAGGTGATGTCAGGGCTGGGAGCTGGTGACATGCACCAGCCACTTTCATTATTAGAATTGGCTTGGGGGAGGTTGAAGTGCAGAGCGGGACTGGGTGTGTTTCAGCAGCTTCCTCTGGCACCCTGGGCAGGATGGGCTACCAGTCAGGGGCAGAAGCAGGGAGCCCCAACAAGGGTGTGATGGAGCCTGGGGCCTGGATGGGGAGCCAAGGAGGGGCCTGAGAGGGGAGGCATATTGAAAGCAGCCCTCACAGTATGTGTGCAGACTGGGTACATGGAGAAGGCAATGCCCAGGAGGTCGGGCCCGGGCTCCGCAGGCGGAGTCTCTGTCTGCTGAGCTGGGAAGGCTGTGCATGAAGTGGGCTTGGGAGGAAGGCCAGGAGCTCAGTTCACACCTGTTCCCTTGGATGCCTCCCAGACGGCCAAATGCTGGTGACATGCAGACAGGTGAGCCTGGAGCTCAGGAACAGGTGAGCCCACATGCTCCTACCTTAGAAGTAACTTTCTGATCATGCAAGTTTAATAAATTAACAATTTTTTCCTCATGGTTTTCATGCACACTTTTCATCCCAATGATTTGGAACACCTCTGCATGTCTTTATTCACTCCTTTGGTTTCCTTATCTATAAATTACCTATTTATGTCCTTTGACTCTTTCTCTTGGGATTTCTGTCCTTTTCTTGTCTTCTAAGCATCTGATGTTTAATCTAGATCATCAGTGTGTGTTCACTCCCACCCCCTCTCATTTTCTCTGGCTCTGGGATAATGAAAATTTAAACATTTCAATTAACTTCTAATAAATACACACAAACACACATTTACACACATTTACATATGATGTATGAATTACAAAGAACAATGTAAAGAACACCAGAGAGCCCTTCCCTTCCTATCCCACTCCTGTAGAAGTTACCATGGCAAGATTTGTGTTTGTCATTTCTTGATTATTATTTATGATTTTATTTCTTTTGTATCCCTATAGATACATTGTTGAGTTATTCATGGCTTTAACTTTTATAAAATAGAAACATGTTTGTTTCCTAGGACTATATTTCACTCAAAATGTTTCCATATTGTTCTGTTAATGTAGTTAATTCATTTCTCACTGCTATATAATATTGCATTAGGATCACACAACACAATATATTTATCTGCTCTATTGTTGGTGGATATTTGGTTGATTCATGCTATTGTTATTGTAGAGAGTGCTCTGATGACGATTTCTGTGATTTCTGTACGTATCTCCTGGGCATTTGAGTTTAGCCTATATACCTAGGAGAGAATTCCTGGGCCCCAAGCCTCTTCTTAATTTTATTTATTTATTTATTTATTTATTTATTTATTTATTTATTGGTACTGGGGGTTGAACCCAGGGCCTCGTGCCTGCATGCGCTGCAAGTGTTGGACCACTGAGCTGCACCCCCGGCCCATTTTTTTACTTTTTTTGAGACAGGGTCTCCCTAAATTACGCAGACTGCCTCTGGTCTCGAACTTGCGATCTTCCTGCCTCCACCTCCCCAGCCGCTGGGATTATAGGCATGCGCCACCACGCCCAGCTTGCCTCTTCTTAATTTTATATAACTTACATATTAGCATGAAAAATGCAAATTGGTTTCCATAGTGGTTGTGCCAATTTGCACATCACTGGAGTATTTAAAGTTACCATTGATCTATGTCTACTTCAGAACTTGGCATTGTCAGACTTTTTTCATTTGTTATTTCTTGCCAATCTCGGAGGCACTGCATTCTCAGCATGATTTGCACTTTCCTGTTGATTATGACGTTGACCAGCTTTCACGTTTTCATCTTTTCGGGCTCCTTTTCGGCTGATTACCTGTTGTAGACATTTGTAAACACTGCACATTGTCTTCTCCCATTCTGTTGAGTGTCTCTACTCTGCCCTATATTAAACAAAAATGCTTCTTTTTTAAAATTTGTGGTAGTGGGGATCAAACCTAGGGCCTTTCATAACCCAGGCTCTACCACTGCTCAACCACTGAGCTACATCCCTAGCCCAAATCCTTCATTTTGATGTATGTAGATTTATCAGTCATTTTCCTTTGTGGTTTGAGCTTTTGAATTTTTCAGAAATCTTTCTATGCCTGTAGGTTAATAAGAGACCATGTCCTTTGTTTTTGTTTTTGGTTTTGTTTTGAGACAAGATCTCACTAGGCAGCCCAGGCTGAACTGGAACTCAAAATCCTCCCAAGTGCTGGGATTGCAGGCATGCACCACTGTGCATGGACCTGCGCCTGGACCATTTCAATTTTATTTTAATTCTGTAACTTACCTTTCACATCTGGGTCTTTATTTCATCAGAGTGCCAGCTTTTGCATGTGCTGTAAGGAAGGAATGTAGATTTGATGTAGATCCATATTTCTAACAGCATCTACTAACTAATCTGAATTTTCCCCATATCTTTTATGACATTCCCTTCAATACTTCAGTATCTGAGCTCTCTAGGCTGTTAGTGTGGTTGTTCTTGTACCAACCACATAATTTTTACTATAGTAATCATGCAGAACATATTTGCATCTGATAATGAAAACTCCCTCTTTTTTAGGTTTTTATGGTATCATTTTATTCCACCATATATGTCTCAGAGTAAGTTAATCAAGGTTCTAAAAAAATCCAACCGAATTTTTTTTTTTTTATTGGCAATGCTAGGGATGGAAAACAGGACCCTGACATGCTAAGCAAATAACTTACCCCTGAGCCACACCCTCCACTCTGGATTTTTTTTTTTTTTTTTTTTTTTTTTTCTTTTCTAGGAGTTGAACCCAGTGCCTTACACTTTTTTTTTTTTTTTTTAATCTCCCTTTAGTAGTAAATGATGCTGGGGTAGGGAGTAATACAGTGTTGGTTTTTTCCATTATGCATCCATTACATCACTTCTGGCTACACTTTCATCAACCCACAAGGTTTATGGAGCCTTATGGCTAATATGTAGTAAAACTCAAATGCATATTTGGAACATGTTTTGCAAGCACTGTACCACTGGACTGCACCCCTAGCCCATTTTTTACTTTTTATTTTGAGACAGGGTCTCACTAAGTTACACAGTCTGCCTCTGGCCTCAAACTTGTGATCCTCTTGCCTCAGCCTCCTGAGTCGCTGCGATTACAAGCGTGGACCACCACTCCCAGCTTCCACTCTGGATTTTTAGTTGAGATGCATTGAACTTATTTATAGATTACTTTAGGAAGAAATGACATACTTATAGTATTATGTGGTCCTATCTAAGTTAGCTGGGGCTGGGATGTAGCTCAGTTGGTAGAGCGCCTCTCTGCAGTCTCTGAGGTCCCGAGTTTGATTCCCAGCACCACAAAAATGGGAGAAGGACATGGCAACCCACTCCTGAAGCAATCCCAAAACAATCAGCCATTGAAAACCCTATAAGGGGGCTTTGAGTCGGACACGACTCTACAGCACCTAACAACAATCTAAGTTAGCGAGTTAGGGTTTAGCTCAGTTGGTAGATCACTTGCTCTGCATGTTCTGAGGCCCTGGCTTCAATCCCCAGCACTGAAAAAAATGGGGAAATGACCTGACAGCCTACTCCAGAAACAATTGGCCATTGAAAACCCTATTAATAGCAAAGAACCACTGACATGGTGCCAGGCATGGCACAGCGTCAGGGAGTATTTCATTCTGTTGTACATAAGGTTGCTATGAATCGGGCCAAATTGGTGGCACCTTAGCAACAACATCTAAGGTAGAATGTCTCCTTTATTCAGATTATTTTTCTACACAGAAGTCCTTTGAGTTTTGGTTAATACTTAGATACTTCTAGTTTTATTGCTAATATGAGTGTTAGCTTGTTATTCTTTATTTTATATTCTGGGTGGCTGTAGAGAACTAATACTGATTTTCATAAATTAGTCTTATATCTGCCATCCTTACTGAACTCTTGTGTCCATTGATTCTTTTGTTCCCTGTTGAGACCAAATCATCTAAAGTAGTGTTAGTTTTATCCTTTACTTCCTAATTCTTACACTATTTCCTTTTCTAAATATCTGTACAGCATTGGCAGGATATTGAGTAATGGTGATTGTACCCAGTCTTGCCTAGTTCTAAATCTGAAAAGGAATGTGTCTGAGCTTTTGCCATTAAATGTAATATTTTCTGTAAGTTTTTTGTAAATATGTGTTTTGCAGATATAAACTTCATCAAGTAAGGAAGACCCCTTTGGCCCCTAGTTCCTAACACCATATGCTAAACTACTTAAAATAGTTTGCGGAGAGTTCTTGTTTGTTTATTTTAACTATAAATAGATGTGGATGCTTTTCAAATACCTTTTCTGTGTTAAGATTTTCATTTCTTACATTTTTCTAGATAAAGCCTTCTTTTAAAAATATATTACTTCACATATGTTAAAAAATACATTTGGATTCAGTTAGCTAACATTTGGTTCAGGGTTTCACATGTATGTTCCAAAGTGAAGTGGAGATGTGATTTTTATTCTTTTGTTGCCCTTATATGATATTGAAACTAAAATTACTGTATTGATTGATCTCTAGCAATATGGAGATCACTGATGATCCTTTTTACAGCTTTTTGTTTGGAGTAGAATAAATTCATGGAGAATAGGAAAAGAGAAAGTGAAGACAGTGAGATAAAGCAGATAAGAAAATCCAGGTATGATGGTGCATGCCTGGAATCCCAGCACTTGGGAGGCTGAGGCAGGAAGGTCACAAGTTTGAGGCCAGCCTGGAATACATAGCAAGACCCTATCTCGAAAATCAAAAACAAACAAACAAAGTAAGATGAAAAAAGACTTAGGAGAACATAAGATCAAAGAAGCCTTGCTGATATTGTCATTTTTTTAATGGAAGAAATAGTAATAAGTTTGGGCTTTTTATGTCTTATTTTGCTCTTAGGCCCTCAGGAAAGAGGATTAAGTAATCATATGCTTTAGTCCACAGGGCATTATCAGCTTAGACCCATTTAAAATATGTTGTTTTATTATTTCCCTTTTATTTTCCCATTTTCTCCTACTCCATAGGCAATTATTCCAATTTTTAATTTAATTTTTTTCCAGTGCAAAATTTGTCCTTTTTTGGCGTCCAGTTCTATGAATTTTGGTACTACTACAATCAAGGTTTAGGAGAATTTCCTCCCTACAAAACATCCCCTCATCCTGCCTTTTTTATTGTCAGCCCCTCCTTTGGTCCCCAGCTCCTGACAGCCATTGATTCTTCCTTATTATTTTATCTTTACAAAGTATCATATAAATAGTCAAATATTTAGCCTTCTGAGTCAGCATGCTCTCACTTCCCTTTTGCACTTAAGATTCACTCTTGTTCTTGCACACTATGATACTCCATACTTTTCATTGCTGTGCAGTACCCATTGTTTACCCATTCTCTGGTCAGAGGATGTTGGGTTATTTCCAGTTTGGGGTGATTATGAATAAGTTGCTGTAAACATTTGTCCAAAAGTTATTATAGAAATATAATAGGCTTCACTTCATTTGAGTAAATAACCAGGAGTGGAATTCCTGGTCATATGGTAAGTATATGTGTATAAGAAACTGCCAAAAGCTGGAGATGATGGTGCACACCTATCCTCCCAGCACTTAGGAGGCTGATGCAGAAAGATCATGAGTTCAAGGCCAGCCTGGGCTACCTAGTGAAATCCTGTCTCAAACAAACTCCAGAAACTGCCAAACTGGTGTTGAGAATGAAAATACCACTTTTCACTCCTATCAACAGAGTAAACAGTATTCCCACCCAGTTGCTTTGCATCCCTATCACCACTTAATATTGCCAACATTTGTTATTTAAGCAGCCCTAATAGGTATATGCCTGCAGCCATACCACTGAGGTATCCAATCTTGTCTGATCTCATAAACTAAGCAGAGTTGGACCTGGTTCCTACTTGGATGGGAGACCACCTGGGAACACCAGGTGCTGTAGGTGTGGGAGAAGGACCTGGCAACCCACTCCCAAAAAACAATCAGCCATTGAAAATCCTATGAATAGCAGAGAAGCACAACAATAGTGTTTCATCTGTTGTACATAGGGTTGATATGAGTTGGACACCGACTGGTTGGTACCTAACAAAAACAAAAATAGGTATATAGAGTTATTTCGTAGTAGTTTTGATTTGTATTGTCCTATTGGAAAAAGATATGAAACATCTTTATGTGTTTGTTTGCCTACCATATGACCTTTTTAGTGAAGTATTGGGTCAACCTTTTGCCCATTTGTTAATTTGGGTGCTTGTGTTTCTGATTGCTGAATTTTGAGAGCTTTTTATACATTCTGGTTATCCTTTGTCAGATATGTGATTTGGAAATGTTTTCTCATAGTCTGTGTTTACCTTTTTACTTAATAATATCTTTATTCTTTTGCAAAATTGTTTTTGCTATTCTACTTCATCTATCTTCCTATATAAATTTTAGAATATTCTTTATGTGCACAAAACTTGCTGAGATATTGATAAGAATTGTGTTAAATCTGTAGGTAATTTTAGAGATAATTTATGTCTTTATAACACTGAGTCTTCCAATCCATGAACCTGGTATGTCTCCTCATTTATATCTCCTCATTGTAAATCTTCTTTGATTTCTTTCATCAGCACTTTGTAATTTTTTTGAATACCAATCATGTGAATGTTTGGCTAGATGTATGATAAATATTTCATTTCTGGGGAAAGTGATTGCACATTATGTTGTTTTTTTAAATTTGTTAACTTTTTTCACATATGTGGAAGATTTTTATTCCAATTTTATTTATGTTCTAAAGGAAATTATAAAATGTATTTACTTCTTTATTAAAAAGTGACAAAATTTTAATGCAAATTATAAAGCATCATGAATTTATAAATCACAATTGGAAACAAACTTTTTAATTATCATTTTCCACCTCCACACAAAGGATAGCTTTCTAATTAGTGATCAAGAATGCTGCAGTGCAAGATAGTACTGAAGTTTGAGTGAACAGTAAGTTGAAGAGCTTCTCCAGCCTCAGACCAGGAACTTTTCTAA